>PVKU01006493.1:0-102621 GCA_004027475.1 Anoura caudifer
GGCTCCTGTCTTGTGGGGACCAGAGAGCAATTGCCTCAAGGCTGGCAAAAGCAGCTGCTTGTGAAGGCTAGGGCCCCTGAGCAGGGCAGAGGGAGCCCTGAGCGGAGGGGCCCCGGCCCTGGTGGGAGGCAAGGTGGTGGAGACAGGAGGGCGCACTGCTTCCCCTACACTGAGGGGTCAACTCTGTGCCCCATCCTGGCACCTCCACCCCCCTGACCCCCGCACCAATGCCAGACCCCCTGGCTCCCCTCTCTGCAGGCACACTCAGCAGCCTACCTGCCTTTCACCGCCCCAAGTTCTGGCACCTCAGCAGGACTCAGGGCTTCCCTGGAGTCCTTTGCCAGGATTGACCCAGTGACCGTGGGCCCAGGGCCCCGGAAGGCAAGGCCAGCAGCCTCCCGCTGCCTGCCGGTGGGTGGGCAGAGCCCTGGGCACCCCTGAGGCACCTGCCCAGACCCTACCCCTGGCCCTGTCTGAGGGTGGGGAAGGCCAGGGAACCAGTGGAACTCGAGGACAAAGGGACCCAGCGATGCACAGAGGGCTGAGGGTGGGAGCTCCGGCTGGGAGCTGCAGGGCCAGCCCGAGGCGGCCTGGCAGACCCCTGCCTGGGGGGAGGGCCCAGTGGGGACGGACGGGGTAAGTCGTGCCGGAATGTCCCTGCCTGGCTGGCTGCCCACCCAGTCAGCCCCTCCCACCAGCCTCCCTGCAGCTATAAGGTCTCCAGGGAGGAGGGGCCCTGCTCCCAAACCGGCAAGCGGCGCGATGAAGACAACCCTGCTGCTCCTGTTCCTGCTGGCCGCGGCCACCGGCCCAGGTGAGGGCTGGCCGAGGGGCAGGGGCCCGGGCGGCACCGGGAGCCTGGACTTGGGGACCCTGAGGCTCAGAGAGCCCCGGGACTGCAGGGTGCTCTAGACTCAGGACTTAGAGCCACCCCACACCCTGACTCAGTGGAATCAGGCCCCAGTGTTCAGAACCAGAGGGCCCCAGACTGCCCCAGGGCTCGGCGCTCTGCGAGGCAGCGTGGCCCCAGGGCTGGGTGCTCTGCGAGGCCGCGTGGGTGCAGCTGTCTTCAGACGCCCCCCAGGGAAAGACAGGGGCCTGGGTCATCTGGCCCCTGCCCCTCCTGGTCCTCAAGCTCCCCCAGGACAGCCCTTCTCCCCACAGGCTCAGCATGGCCAAGCAGGCAGCCCCCCCCCCGGGGGCCCTGGCTCACTCTCCGGTCCTTGGAGGGGTCCAGCCCCTGGGGTGAGGGCCTCCGTGAACCCCCAGCACTCCCGCGCTCCGGGATGCCTGGGGAGGAGGGTCTCCAAGGCGCCCCCTATGGGCCACTTCCTCACCGGTCCTCTAGCCAGCGGACAGAGCCTGTCACCTCTCTCCTGCTGAGGCTGTGCAGGACAGGGGCCCTCGCAGGCCCCGGGGGAGCCTCTGCGGGCACTGGCCCAAGGAAAGGGCCGCAGACAGCTCTTGTCCAGCTGGGGACCCAGGCCCCCCTGAGTCCCTGAGCGGCCTCCCTGGGTCTGGCCGCGCCCCTGACGCCCCCTCCCCCGCCAGCCCGGGCCCTGTGGTGTCACGTGTGCTCCAGCGCCTCCGACTGTGAGAAGCCTCAGAACTGCCAGTCCTCCTCGCGCTACTGCAGGACCCGGATCAAGGGTGAGTGGCCCGGGGCACCCCCAGGGTTGGGGGGCCGTCCCGGGGAGGTGGGGGCGGCGATGTCAGCGATGGTTGGGTCGCGGGGGCCATAGGGGCCGGGAGCCCGGACGGATGCTGTGGGTGCCAGCTGGGCGGGGCGTGGGGCCCAGCGGCGGCCCGGCCTGACCTCGCCTGCCGCCCGCAGTGGAAGGTCTGAGCGGGAACCTGGTGGAGAAGGACTGCGTGGACTCCTGCACGCCCGACACCCACCAGTCCGGCCAGGTCAGCAGCGGCTCCTCCAGCACCCTGTGCTGCCAGTCGGATCTGTGCAACCACCGGAAGCTGCCGGGCCACGCGCCCAGCCGCGCGCCCGCCCGCGCCCTGCTCTTCAGCAGCGCCCTGCCCCTGGCGCTGGCCCTGGGCCTCCTTGCGTTCCTCTGGGCCCCCGGCCTGTGAGTCCAGGGGAGGTCCTTTCCCGGGACTTCCACGGCCCTCCCCAGCCGCGATGGGGGCCCGGGGACCTGGGCTGGCAGCTTCCTCGGGAGGTCCAGGCCAGATCCTGCGGGCCCCGAGAGCCGGAGAGCCCCGCTCCCATCTCTCCCAGGAGGGGAGAGCACAGCGCCCTGGGCGGAGGGGGGTGGGGACAGGCATTCTGACCCCTTCCAGTTTCATTTCCATTCTGTTTGGCCCCCCCCCCTTTTTTTTTACTCAATACTCCAGAGGAATAAATGGTTAAGAACCAGTGTGGTCCCGTCTGTTCTGTTCCAGGAGTGGGGGCGGGGGAAATCCCACCACACGGGACCCCAAATCCCAGTGCCAATCATGCCGGAAACGCCACTGTCGCTGCTTCCCTCAGAGGGGACATGGCCCTCCCCAGGCACCGCCTCCCACGCCCTGAGGAAGAGGAGGAGGAGGAGGAGGAGGAGGAGGAGGAGGAGCGCAGGGCAGAGGGCCTCCGAGGCCCTCCGGGAGGTCAGGCCCCTCCCACATGGAGTGGTTAGGGAGGTCAGGCTGCCTCTCTGCCCCCAACACCCTCCAGACCTTGGTCCGCGAGTCTCCAGAGAGGCTGCCTTTGGGCACCCCAGGCTCAGCTGTGTCTGGGAACCACGCAGACACCGCCCAGCATGTCTAGGGTGGGCCCGGGTACCTTGGGGTACCATCCCCACCAGCGCGACCCGCAGTCCCGTTGACCACCTTCACCCCAGAGGAGAGAGGGGTGTGTTTGTGTGTGAGTGTGAGACCATTTGGACTGGGAGCCCAGCAAGAGCCCAGCCTCTGAGGACCAAGATCTGAGCCCTCTGCCTGGGTCCTGGGCCCTCTGCCTGGGTTCTGAGCCCTCTGCCTGGGTTCTGAGGCCTCTGCCTGGGTCCTGGGCCCGCTGCCTGGGTTCTGAGCCCGCTGCCTGGGTTCTGGGCCCGCTGCCTGGGTTCTGGGCCCGCTGCCTGGGTTCTGAGGCCTCTGCCTGGGTTCTGGGCCCTCTGCCTGGGTTCTGGGCCCTCTGCCTGGGTTCTGAGCCCGCTGCCTGGGTTCTGGGCCCGCTGCCTGGGTTCTGAGGCCGCTGCCTGGGTTCTGAGTAACCTGAATTATTGTACCTCTCTGAGCGCCCAGGATCCCATAGATGCCCAAGCAAGTGGCCTTTCCTAGGAGGACTCAGGGTGGGTGTTGGCCCACTTCCTGAGCAGCTGTCACACTCTCCCCCCTCCCTGTGGTCAGAGTCCAGATTCCCTCCCACCTGCTGGCCCCCTTGGCCTGAGAAGCCCATGGCGCCCCCACCCCTGTGCACCCCTGTGGAGGGGTGGCAGCTGGTACGGAGGGGTCGGTGGCCCTTGCTGACCCTGGGACAAGCGCTCACCTCTCAGTCCCCACATTTGGTGTGCTGAGCCACTCCCCGAAGCCCGGTGGGTCACACTGCAGTCCCGGACCTTTGTGCGGGCAGCGGTGATGCGAGGCCTTCGCCACCACCGAAGAACCCCTCCCTGGAGGGCGGCCCACCCCAACCTGCCGGTTTAAATTCTGAGTGCCACCTGCCAAGAGTCACCCGGCTCCCACCTTGTTCTTGCCAGTGACCTTGAACCCAGCACTACACTGCCAGAGCCTCCGGTTCCTACCTGTGCCTTTGGTACCCACCTGGAAACCAGCGCCCCTTGGTGTCACCTGTGCCTGAACTTGGTGCCCTGGAACCCTCTGCAGGGCAGCCAGTTTCTCTCCCCTTGGTGCTCCCGAGAGCTGTGAGCTCCTGCCCCATGACCTCGCTGCCCCAGGAACATTCTGAGGGGCAGGGCCTGGGCCAGGACGCAGGCCACGGACCATCCTCATTTCTGCCCGTGTGGGGAGGGCACCTCGGGGGAGAGGAGGGTGCTCCGTGCTGGTCCAGCTCGAGACGGGGCAGCAAGCGCATCCAGGGTGCCAACCAGGTGCCTCTGCCGCGGGCAGCAGGCTGGGTGCTGGGTGCACAAAGGAGAGGGGTGGGCTACCCAACCCCGTGGCTGGACGGTGGTGCGGGGGGCAGGGGGGCTGGGGGCAGGGCTGGCCAAAGGAGGTCGCTTTGTTTGCAATGCTTCTATCTGTGTTTGTGAGGGATGCTGGCCTGTAGCTGCCCCCCTGGAATGTCTGAGCCTGTTTCAGGGACGGGGGGCGGGGTGCCGGCATCCCAGCTGAGTGGGCCACGTCCCGTAGCTGCTGGGAGGGGGTGCATGACCTCGGCACTCTCTTTCTGTAAGTGCTTTGTAGAGTTCACTGGACCACTCTTTGTGGGAAGACCGTTAACTACGACTTCAAGTCCTTCAAAGGACGGAGGGATAATCAGCTTACAATCAGGACGGGGGGCGGGGGGGGAGTAAGCTGTCATTGTTTGTATGAAAGATAACACAATAATTTGAATAATTTGTTAGTAAAACCTACTCTGGTCCCACCCTTTATAGCTAGCTGTGTCTTCGGAGGAGTTGGCCCATGTCATCCAAGTTGCAGTGTTGACGGGCCTGATGTTAACGATGTCTCTTCACCACGCTTCCTTTTTCTTGTCTTTTCCTGTTTCCCCCTTGTTACCTAACACCGGGACGACCCGTCGGCATGCCCTCTTTGCCCTTCTAATGCTGGTGATGAGTCTCCTCTCTCTTCTTCCCCGTCATTCTGGTGAGGGGTTTCGTAATCATGATCTTCTCCAAGAATCAACTTTTGGTTTGAATGATCTTCTCCATTGTTTTTGAAATAAAAATTGATTTTTTTTGGCCTATTTTATTTTCTTTATTTTGCTCACTTTGGGTTGGATTTGCCTTTTTTGTCCTTGTTGCAGACGTTCTTGAGACTGAAAAGGACTGAAAGGCACCTTACTAGCCCTGGCTGGTGTGGCTCAGTGGATTGAGCACTGGCATGTGAAACAAAGGGTCGCTGGTTCGATTCCCAGTCAGGGCACATGCCTGAGTTGTGGGCCAGGCCCCCAGGAGGGGGTGTGCGAGAGGAAACCACACATTGATGTTTCTCTCCCTCTCTTTCTCTCTTCCCCTCTCTCTAAAAATAAATAAATAAATAAATAAATAAATAAATGTTCTAAAAAAAACCCCAAAACAAACAAACAAAAAAACTTACTAAAATGTCATCAGGGCCAGAAGGGGGCACTCTCCCACCTACGGGCACGTCAGTTCCAGGCAGACAGTCAATCACAGACCAAAAGAGGAAACGTCACGGGGAAAGAATCCTCAGTGACAGGTTCAGCAGGAAGAGAAGCAGGCGGCACCCCCTACAGGGAACCAACCGCCCAGCAACTCAGCCGGTGACAAACTGGGCAGGCGCGCTTTCCTCCCATGGACTTTCCTGCAAACCAGTCTCTCTCAACTGCCCCCTTTTTCTCCGTAAAGCATTATTCCTTTCCTCTTTTGGACCTGCCCTGTCTTGCAAGTGACCCTTGAACAGCGGGTGTTTGGACCGCACCATCCTCGAAGGCCGAGGGCCCTTCCGTGAGTCACACTCAGATTTTCAACTGCCTGGGTGGTCGGCGCCCCTATGCCCTGTGTTGCTGTTCCAGGGCCAGCGGTTCCCCGACGGAGCAGGTCAGGGTGAGCGAGTTAGCGTCCTCCCGCCTCCTTTATCCTTTCTGATGTTCTGTGTGTGCGCTTCTGTGGGCTCCCCGAGAGCAGGGTGCAGATCTCCGCCTGTAATCCTGAATCTTAGTTTTCTCCTTTCTGTCCTAGCACGATTTCTGGCTCTGTGCGTTTTGAAGCTCAGCTGGGTGCACAGATGCTGAGGATCGTTATGGCCCCTAAGAACTGAGCCTTACGGCTACGAAAGGGTCCTCTTTATTCCTGGGCGTGTTCTTTGCTGAAACCCACTTTGCTTCACGTTAACACGGTCACTCCTGCTTTCTTTCCACGGGTGTTAACACAGGAAATCTTTTCCCACCCTTTGGCTTGTAAGCCATTTGTGTTTTGTGAGTGCGGTGGTTGGTTTGTGTTTAAACGCAGCATACGCTTGGCTCTTTCTCTCCTCAGCCACCCTCTGCCTTTTAATGGGGTGTGTGAACTGTTTAGTGTGGCTCGTTGGGGTTGGGCTGAAGCTGTGTGAGTGGGACCAGTTGACGTCTGAAGTGCTGAGCTGGCCACGGGACGGAGGCCGCTTCCCTCTGAGCGCTCTGCCAATGGCCCCCCTAATTCAAGGTTTCTCCTCCCCTCACGCAGGCCGACTCCTCCCAGGCTGGTGTGAACTCTGAAGCTGTCTGCCTCCTCCTCCCCACCGCTGCGCAGGTTCCTCGGGGGCGAGTGAGCACCGATGGGCGCTGAGCTGGAGACTTGGGGACCCTCTGCTCGCTCCCAGCTCTCTCGCTGGCAGCTCTCTCTTCTGCGCCCCGCCCCGTGAATGCCAGTGGCCTTGACCTCCCTGAAGCCCCCAGTCCATCTCCTCTGTCCTCTGCTGCAGCCTGTGGCTCCTGCATCTGATTCCCTTCACTTCAAGGTCACTGCCCTGCGTGCCCCAGGTGCATGGTCTGAACGCCGTTGCCTGGGGGCGTTTGCACTAAAAATGGTGTTTATGGCGGAGCGGCCAATCCACTTCCCACCAGTTCCTCGCAATCTGGCGCTGAAGCCCTGGCATGCTCTGGTCTTGACCTCTGTGCTTATTTGGTGCCGCGTTCAGTGCGAGCTTCTTAGACGAGGGAGAGAGGGAGAGGGTGAGAATGGTGGGGGACCTGCCGGTCGTGGCGCCAACTGCATCGACAGCGGGACCGGCGCCTCTTGGGGACCGTTTGGCGAACAGGAACCCCCGTCTGTCCAGAGACTGCTCACTCAGCTCTGGAGGCTCAGTGCCTGGGGCCTCCAAATGGTGCATCTATTTCAAAGGGGGGGGGATTTTAGGGTCCTTGTTTTCTTTGAAAGGACCCTAAATTTTTATTGATTCATTTTTATTTTTTCTTTAGAGAGAGGAAGGGAGAGAGCGAGACAGAGAGAAACGCCAATTTGGTGTTCCACTTAATGGTGCACTCATTGGTTGATTCTTGTGTGTGCCCTGACCAGGGATCGAACCCGCAACTTTGGTGTATCAGGACGACACTCTAACCAAAGGAGCTACCGGCCAGGGTCTGTATTTTATCTCTCACATTAAAACAAAAGAAAGTACGCCCTGGCTGGTGTGGCTCAGTGGATTGAACGCCGTCGCGTGAACCAAAGGGTTGCCAGTTCTATTCCCAGTCAGGGCACATCCTGGGTTGCGGGCCAGGTCCCCAGTAGGGGGCGCAAAGAGGCAACCACGCACTGATGTTTCTCTTCCTCTCTCCCTCCCTTCCCCTCTCTAAAAATAAACAAATAAAATCTGAATGAAAGAGAGAAAGAAAGAAAGGTAGTTTTAGGGCCAGCGAAAATCTTAAAATTTTGCCGGAAACAGAACAAAAGCCATTAGCGCAGCCACGTAAAAAATTACTTGATACCGACGTTGCCGCGGTGGGAGGGGTCCAAGGCTCGCTTCGGCGCTTTGTCAGCTCGGAACAGGTGTGCGGACTGAGGCCCAGAGGAGCTGGGTGACTCGCCCAGGTCGCACAGCAGGGAAGGAGGGCGCGCTGGGGGGCCGGGAAGGCTGCCCGCGGAGCCTGCTGCGAGAGTCACCGCGCCCCGCCGCGGCGCGGCGAGCCCGGATGGAGGGGTGACGGGCGGGGCGGCTGGTGGGCGTGGGGCCCACTCAGGGCCTCGGCGTGGGTGAGTGGGCGAGGCGCCCGCGGCGAGCGGAGGCGGGGCCCCACCCCGTGGAAATGGCCCGGGACGAGTCAGGGCGCTGCCAGGGCGCCCGAGGGTGCCGTGGGAATCCCCGCGGCGCCGCGTCCACGCCTGGCAGGGGCTGGCTGTCCGCGACGTCACAGCGTCCGGACGCCAGGGCTGGGGTCCGGGTCCCCCCGGGGCCGAAGAGCCCGCAGGCAAGCGAGGGCGGTGGATCCCGCAGCGCCGGAGGCGGGGCTGGGGCCGGGCGCAGACGTGGGGGTGGGTCCGGGGCGCGGCCGAAGGAAGTTCTGAGCCGGGTCCCGGCCCGGCCCGGGGGCGGGCCCAGCAGCGGGGCGGGCCCGGGGCGGGGCCTGTGCGAGCTCACGCGCGGCCGGCCAGCGGCTGCGGCGCTGGGGCTGGCGAGGGCCGCAGCGGACTTCTCCCGGGCGTACGGACGCCCGCACGGTCAGACCCAGGGAGAGGCCGGCGAGCGGCCGCGGGTGAGTCCCGGGCGCAGCGGGGCCTCCGCGCGCTGAAGGTCACGGTGGAGGTCACCCGGACACCCACCAGCTTGGCTCCTCAACGTTCGGGGCGGTATCCCCGGGAGGGGGCGGGAAGCGCGGAGCGCAGGCGGGGCCTTACTCAGGCCTCAGGCATCCCGAGTTGACACCCGGGAAATGGGTCGTGGAAGCTGGAGCTGTTCTGGGGAACGGGAGTCTGATTGCGTCCCTGGGGCCTGGGACCTGGGGCCGGAATATCCCCGCAGGGGGTGGGGAGTCGTAGTACAGACCCCCCTCCCCAGCTCAGAAGGGGGGCATCTGCTCGGTCCCCCGCAGCAGCACACCCAGACTGGGCGGGTGCACCCTGCTGTCTTGCCAAGTGCCCTCCTGGAATGCATTCAAAATGCACCCTGCCGGCTGGATGTAGCTCATCGCCGCTGGGAGCTCCCGCAGGGGCCGGGTCTCAGGCCTGAGAGCCAGCGCAGGGCTCCGGAGGTCTTCCGGAAGAGGGGACCCCTGTGGGGCCCCAAAAGTAGCAGGAAGTGGGGACCCCATGCAGGGGCAGCCCCTGAGCAAAGGAGACTGGGGACTGCTGAGGAAAAACCCACCCACGGGCCCTGGGCGGGTGTGGGCTGTGTGCCAGGGTCCCGTGCAGCCCTTGCCTGAACAGGCCCTGGGTAAAGTGTGGGCTTTGGCCTGGCACCCAGGGCCCCCCCAGCCTCCCCTTGCCCTGCCTGCCCCCTCAGTCTGCACCGCTCCTCTGTGCTGCAGGCCCGGGGGCTCTCTGGTCGCCTCTCCCAGCCCTGCTCCCTTCTCTTCTCCAGACTCCTCCCCCAGGACACCGCCCCCCCCAGAGTGGGTGGCTCCTTTGCCTGCTGGCACCCTGGCCCAGGCCCCTCTCCTTGTCCCCCTCTGTGCAGGGCTGCAGTGCCACCGGGGGACCAGGGGCTCCTGGAGGGTGGGTGGTCTGTGCCCTGCCCCAGCCTCACCTGCGTTGAAGCAAGGACCAGCTGCTCCCTACACCCACCGTGCTCTCCGGCCTCCAGCCATGACGCCCCTGCTCGCCCTCGTCCTGGTGGCCCTGGTGGGCCTACCTCTGGGTGAGAGGGATGGAGGAGGGAGGGATGAACAGACCATGTTTGGGGGCAGGCGGGCTGACAGTGGGGAGGAGGCCGAATTCCCAGTGACCACCTCTCCTTCCGCTCTTCTGCCCTGCGCGGAAGGTGATGGGACCCGGGGGTCCGACGGGTCTCAGGACAGGCCTCTCCCTGCCCTGAGACCCCTGTGCCCCCCTCACCCCCTCCCGGATGCCCAGCCCAGGCTCTGGACTGCCACGTGTGCACCTACAACGGGGAGAACTGCTTCAACCCCATGCGCTGCCCGGCCATGGTCAGCTACTGCATGACCACACGCACCTGTGAGTTGATCGGATGGCCTCCCGGGCCTTCCTGGGGAGGCCGAGGGGGAGGCTCCCGCCTGCCCCAGGATCCTTTCTGGGCGCCCCCAGCTGAGGGGAGCTGCCCTAACTGCCCTGCCTGCTGGGGCTGAGCCATCCTGGGGCTGGGTGGTGGCCCCTCTCGGTCCTGGCCAGCCCCCTGCTCTCTGCAGACTACACGCCGACCAGGCTGAAGGTGAGCAAGTCCTGCGTGACCAGCTGCTTTGAGACTGTGTATGACGGCTACTCCAAGCACGCCTCCACCACCGCCTGCTGCCAGTATGACCTCTGCAACGGGGCCGGCCTGGCCGCCCCGGGGACCCTGGCCCTGGCCTCCACGCTCCTGGCCACCTTCTGGGGCCTGCTCTGAAGCCCTGCCTGCCCTCCTTCCCCCTTGGACCCACTCGAGGACAAAGCTCTGAGAGGCACATCCCCGCCCTCTCACCCTGCCCACCCTCTGCCCTCCTGAGACTCCCTCAGCTTCAGCCAGGACTGTCTGCAAGAGGACCCTTAGCCTCTCTGAGCCACCAGGGGGCCTCTGTCCCAGGCCGCAACCTTTCCATTTCAAAAGGCTGACGTGGGACTGGGCCTGGCGCAGGCGGCTGGCCTCGGTGGGAGAGTTTGGCCCTCCTCTGCCCGGCCCAGCAGGGAAGTGTGCTATTTGTGGGGGTCCTCAGTCAGCCAAGGAGCGCCGGCTAGCGGGGAGATGTGCCCCAGCTCCCCAGCAGCCCTGGGAGCAGTTGTGATGTGAGGGCCAGGTGAGGGGGGCCTTTGTCCCCCAATGGTCCCAGGCAGGAGTCCAGACTTGGTGTCACGTAGGACGAGGGTCTGGAGCTCTGGGGGTTCTTCCTGGATGCTGTTCCTGCTCAGTGCGGGACGCAGCCCAGGGTTTTACAGATGAGCTCCCCCCAGCTGCAGCTGAGCAGAGCAGCCCCGCCCCCCCCGCCCCCGCGCAGAGGAAATCCCCCTGTCATTAACCAGACAGAGTGGACAGGCGGTGGCTACACTTCCCTTAGGGAGCCTGGCTTTGGGTGTGAAGTGTGTCTCCTTTACTTGTAAGTAAATAAAACCACGTGGACAACCAGGTCTCATGCTGGAACAGAGCACCCAGGCTGTGCTTTGAGTTCCCTAACCAGGGAGCGGGGTCCTCCGCCTGCCAGGCCCCTCCAGCCGGGGAGGCCATGTCCTTGTCTGGGGAGAGATCCGTCCCTACTTGCTCAGCCAAATGCTGGAGCTGCCCCACTCTGCTCCCCAGGGGCTCTGCTGACGCAGAGGCGGGGCTGGGCAGGCCTGCAGGACTATATTTGCTGCGGCCTGAGCACTGACACCCGGGCTATTTTGGGCCGGGAGGGCGCGGAGCAGGGTGATGGGCTCCCCCATGTGTGGTTTCCAGGCCCCGCCGAGCCACGCGGAGCGCAAGTGCGACCCTACCCCAGAGCAGATGTGGTTAGAGAGCCAGCAGGCGAGCGTCCTGGGGGTGGGGGTGGAGTTCAGGGCGGGGACCTGGCAGGAGCCAGGGTCCGGCCTGTCCGAGGGGAGGAACTCCGGAGGTGCCCCCGCCGGCGGGGCGCTGCCCGGACTGCACCTCTGCACCCTCGCTTGGGGTGACTGCCGTCCGAGCTGGCTCGCTGCACGATGCTGGCCGTGGCCCCAAAGGCCGGCCACCCTGGCCATCCGGCGCTGGAGCGAGAAAGTCCGCGCTCCCGAGGTTGGAGATCCGGCGGAAGGCCGGTCTCCCACTGCGGGGCCTGGTGAGAACTAGGGAAGGACCCTGATCAAGTGGTGTGGGGTTTGGAGTTGTGGGGTAAACTGTCCGGATGGCTCCCGTTGAAGAGCCGGTGGATCTCGCGTGAAGTTCCTGCCTGCAAGGTAGTGTTTGCCCCGGTCAGCTCCGGGAAACCAGCGGGGTGGCGCGCAGGGGAAGGGGGCGCGGGCAGAAGCCCTGAGGACGGGAACCAGGGCCCCGCAGCGCTGGGGGAGCCTCGGCCCGCCCAGCACGCCTGCTCCCCCTGATGGTGACGCGTGTGCAGACGGGGGCCCTCCAAGCAGCATGATTTCGGCACAAACTGTGATTCCCCGAAGCGCCCGCTAGTCCACAGGGGCTCGTCCGCGCGGGCGCACAGCGTAACCGGGAGGAAATGCGTTCCGTAGCTGCCTTCGGAGGGAGGCTTTCACGTCCGCAAACATTGGCGTAAGACCCCTTCTGCCCGGTGCCCCCCAGAGGGCGACAGTGAGCAGGGCGCAGGCCTGGCTCCTCGCGCCTACTTGGGGTTCCCCAGAGGCGGCCAGAGACCACCCCACAGGCAGGCTGGGCAGAAGGCCCTGCTGGGCGGACGGAGCAACACAGCTGAACCCCGACCCTGGTCCCACTCTGAGCCCTGACACCGGTCACTCACATGTGGAAGCAGAGGGGCTTCTACTTGTGAGCATCAAGCTGACCAGCTCAGGGGGGCCTCCGTGGAGGCCTGACACACTCAGAGATCCGGAGTAACCACACAGGACGGTGGGGAGTTAAAGCGCAGCGACTGACAGCAGATCGCGGCGGGGAGTCCCGTCCCACGCCGGCATCTTTCCCTCACGAAGGGCAGTCTTTGCCTCGATCTGGACCTCGGGGGACCTGTCTGCTGTCTCCCTGCATCCGCGCCAACACGCCTTGGGGACGGGCACAACAGCCACACCAGGCTGAGACCACAAATGCCCTCGTTGTTATGACGCTGTTCCTTATTTAAGGTTTTGTTTATTTATATTCAGAGAGAGGGGAAGAGAGGGAGAAAGAGGGAGAGAAACATCAATTGGTTGCCACCATTGGACCCCAACCTAGGTATGTGCCCTGACCAGGAATCGAACCAGTGACCTTTTGGTTTGTAGGCCAGCGCCCAACCCACTGAGCCACGCCCATCAGGGCGGTATCGTGTTAACTAACTGTTGACGGTTAACTATCCTTCATCCACGTACATCAAAGAACTGTGTGTCTCATCTTTCACCAAATCCCAGGGCGCCCCCACCTTGCTTTCTCCCGCCTCCCTAATGTGTCACCAGTGGGTTTCGTAACCCTCGTTTCCTCCTTTGACTGTGATGTAGAAAGTAAGGTGGTAAAAGAATAGAAAATGTGGAAAATGAGGTGCAAAGCCGCCATTCTCCTCAGCATCGCCCCAGTCCGTTGAGATGTTGCTTCCTGGTCGTTGTGGTCAGTTTGGCTCAAATAAATTCACCGAGAATTCTCCACAGGATCAAATGTCTTTTACGCTGACACCCAGGAGCCCTGACCCTGGTCCCTCACGGAGACCCGGCCCCGGTTGCAAGCTGAACACTGAGCCCAAACACCGAGGAGAAGGCGAGGGAAGGTGGGATGGAGCGGGGGGGCTCTCAGCACCCAGGTAACCCCTAGACAGAGTCGGCTGGGCCCTGGCTGGGCCACATCTGCCCACCCCCCCAAGTCGACCGTCGAACTTTGCAGAAGGGGTCAGCTCAGGGGTGTGCTCTGGGTGGAAAGCACGGGAGGGGCCCCTGCGAGCCTGGGCTGGGCTGGGCTGAGCTGCAACAAAGGAATCCAAAGGAACAAGCCTACCGGAGGAGGCACCTAGGGTGTGTGTGTGGCCGGTGTCTAATCCAGTTAGCTCACCTGCATCCGCGCCCAACTGCGGCCAGCAAGAGGAAGCGTGAAATCGGGCAGGCCGGCTGCCCCCTGGTCACCCAGCACCCGCACTGACCTGCCTGTCAGCAGCTGCCAGGAGCCTCAGTCCCCCACCTTGGTGCAGCGCAAGGGCTGGGACCCCCGAGCTGCGGCGGAATCTAGGTGCCCCACCAGTGCCCACGGGGCACGGGCCCTCCCAGTCTTGGGTGGAGAGCAGATCCCAAACGAGCTGACCCCTGACCCCCCAGGGCTTCCCCGGGGGTCCCTGGAGGGACACAGTTCCGCAACCTCGCAGGGGGGCCCTGTTAGAGATCAAGGCTGACAGGATTTGCGTCCCCAAGTGGACCCTGGCCGCTCCCCACCCCTCCTGGGCCTTTCCATGGACCCAGCACATATTTCCTTTGTCTCCTTGAGCCTCTGAGCACCGTTTGTCCGGGCAGCCACCTGCCCCATCCCTGCAAACCGCCCCCTTCCACCACCACAAAGGAGAGGGAGGCGGGCCCAGAGCCACAGGCCCAGGAATCTGCCCTGGAGATAGAGGTGAGGACCCAAGGAAGGAATCATGGGGTGTGGGAGAGCCCCCCCCCCCCCGCCACTCTCCCAGGCAGCCTTGGGGGTGGGCTTCCAGGCACAGGCTGTGAAGGGTGGGGGCAGGAAGGTGAAGGGCCTCAGGGGAAGTTTCTGAGGAAAGGAGAACTCCCCGACGCTAAGGGGGGGGGTCACGAGAGGGACAGGGAGGGGGAGGAATGGGAAGGGGGTGGAGAAGTCCCCAGAGAGAGGTGGGACGTCCAGGTGGAGGCGGGAGGGGCCCAGTGGGCGGGGGTGGGGCAGGCTCTCCATAGCTCTGCCGCCCACGGGAAACCAGATCGCCATAATCTGCTTGGCTGAGCGGTCTGGTTGCTGCGCTGGGCGTCCACTACCCGTTGGGCAGGCCAGGGATGGGCGCGGAGTGGCGGTGCAGGGACCGGACCATGCGGGGGACGCGACTCCTGCCGCTGCTGCTGCTGCTGGCTTCCTGCAGTGAGCTTGGTGAGAGGCGAGGGGCGGTGGGCGTGGGCGGTGGGCAGGGGACAGCCGGTGGGACAGGGAGAGGAAGGACGCAGGGAGGCCGAGGAGGAGTGGGGTCCACCCGGCAGGAGGAGAGGGAAGAGAGGCAGGGGCCTGAGGGCAGGCCGGGGGCTGTGCCACGAGGGCCACGGTGCAGGGCTGGTGCCGCCAGGGAGTTGCCAGGGGTCGGGGTGGCAGGGGACCGGCAGAGGGAAGCAAGACGGGTGCAGGGGTGAGGCCTGAGAAAACACTTGGGGAGACACCCCAGCCCCTCAGGGCCCCTCGTCCAACCACACAAGGAGCTGAGGTTGGCCAGAGACCCAGCGACACCGGCAGGGGTGTGGGTGGGCTGCTTGGGTGAGTTGGGGCCCGAAGGACCGCCAGGCGCCCTGTGGGGGTGGGGCGCTGCAGCAGCGGCCTGCTGGCCGGGTCCCCACCCTTGTTAGGACAGTCCCTGCAGGTGCGCCCGGCCACCCTCCCCTCCCCCAACACTTTCTTTCAAAGCCGCTTCGTCCCCACCTCGGGCCCATACTGCCCCAGGACATCCACAGCTTTGTCCAGTGGGCACCTGGGTGCTGGGAGGTGCTGCCCCCCTCCAACCTGGGCCTCCAGGACAGAGGGCTTGGGAGGAGAGGGGCCCACCTGACTCATCCCTTCTCACCTCCCTCCCAGTGGTGGCCCTGCAGTGCTACAGCTGCCGGGAGCCCACAGAAGCATCCAGCTGTGTCACCATCGTCACCTGCGGTGCCAATGAGACCGTGTGCAAGACCACACTGTACTCCCTGGAGCTGGGTCAGTGGGCGCTGGGCGGGCAGGGCTGCCCCCAGGGGTCACCATGGTACCCTCCCCCCCTCCCGTGAGGAATCCCTGTGCTGTTGCCCCATGCCCTGGCGCATAGTAGGCATTCAGGTGGTGTTGGGGGAAGGGAAGGGGGCTGGGTCACAGAGGGACTGAGACGGGGTGGTGGCCCCACAGTGAGTCCTGCGGAGGCCCGGAGGCCCGCCTGACGCCCGCGCTCCCTGCCCACAGTGTACCCCTTCCTGGGGGACTCCACCGTGACCAAGTCCTGCGCCAGCAAGTGCGTGCCCTCGGACGTGGACGGCATCGGCCTGACGCGGCCCGTGTTGTGCTGCAACACCGAGCTGTGCAACGGGGCGCCCGCCCTGGGTGGCCCGGCCGGCCTGGCCCTGGCCCTCGCCGCCCTCCTGAGCCTGGGACTCTAGAGCCCCTCCCAGCCCAGAGTGCCTTGAAGAAGCCCCCCCACCTGCACCAGGCTCCTGGTCTCCTTTCTGCGCTTCGACTGCCCGCTGGGGTGGGAGGGTCCCCACCTGCGTCTCGGGGGGCCATTAGGCCTGTGCCCCCCCTGCCCAGCCTCGTCACTGTCCCCACATCACTGTCCCCACCTGCCTCCCCGTGGCAGTGAGGTCAGTCACTGGGCCTGAGGCAGGCACAGAGACCAGGCGGGACTCTGCCTTCTGGGGCTGCAGAGGCCTGACTGGGAGGTGGGTCCCCACGGGCAGGGGTGGCTTCTTGGAGGTGGGGCATTAGGGCCGTGGATGGTGGAGAGATTGGGTAGGTAGAGGGGGCACACCAGGCCGGGCAGGAGGACAGCTTCAGGAGGCACCCAGCTGCCCGTCCCCCAGCTACAGTCAGGCCTGCGGTGCCGCGTTCCCTGCCTCATGTAACAGACAGAGGGTGCAGAGAGGAGGCGGCTGGCGGGGGAGTCCCTGAGCACCCACCACCTGCGCCCCACTCCCTAGGTGTCCGGGGAAGCCCAAGTTCCAGTGTGGAGGGGACCCTCAGTTCACCTTGGACTTGGGCCAGCACCAAACCCTCCAGACCATCTCCCCTGCCACCTGCCCAAGGGGCCCCTCGTCCCCAGAGGGCAGACTGGATTGGCCTGGCACTCGTGTGCACACGGAGGCAGCTGGGTGCCCTCTCCTGGCTGCCCACCCCTCTCTCCCCCCATGCGAACACCACCTCCCTCTGGTCTCCCTCGGTCCCACACAGCCGGCCCCAGCCCACGGGGCCGGGTCGCTGCTCAGGCCACTGGGGAGGTGGGCAGCCTCGGCTGCAAACTGCCACCAGCCCCGGCCAGGCCACCTCCGCTGCTGAACGCCTGTTGCCACCTTCCCCGCCTGGGTCTGTGGAGCCTGGGGAGGTGGTTGGAGCAGGGACAACCCCCACCACTCATCTGCTTCATGTCCTGGGGGTCCCACTTCCCTGCCCTCTCCCAGGGGCCTGCAGAGCAGCCCCCGTACTCATCGTGGCCCCCTACCCCCACCAGGAGCCTAGGGGATGATCTCTCAAGCCCCCCGGGGACCTGACCCAGGCATCCCCAGATGAGACTGCAAGGCCCCGGGGCTGGGGACCCCAAGGCCAGCAGCTGGATGGGGGCTGGGGCAACGCCTTCCTGGCCTCAGCCTGTCATTCTGGGTGATGGAGGCAAGCCCTGCCGTGCCAGTGGCCCCTGGGTTCACAGGAGCCCCAAGCCTGGACAGAGCGCCACACCAGAACACACCCCAGTGAGTGTCCGCTGCATCGCGGGGGGGGGGGGTCAGGGCTTCTGAATGAGGACACCCCCACACGCTCACAGTTCAGGCCCTTTAATCGTGAGCTTTCTGTGCCTAAAACAGTGTAGCTCTCCAGCGGCGGCTGTGAGGCAGGCAGCGGGGGGCAGGCGTGGGGTCGCGTCGCTGTGCTCCCGGCTCTAGCTAGCGGAGGGCTTCCTGGAGGAGGCTGCAAGGAGGCAGTTCTGGGAGCGGCAGTCGCACGCCCAGGGCCCTGACCCGTGTCGCCAGCCAGGTGGCTGGGGAGCTGCGGCCGTGAGGCAGAGCCGGGGCTGGGGCTTCCCCGCTCAGTGTGTCAGAGGTGCTCAGTCAGTTCCTGCCTCTTCCCAGGCCTCCCTGCTCCCGGCTGACAGGTGAGGTGCCGGGCTGGAGTGGGCGGCCTTGACCAGTGTCCCAGCCCTGAGGGCAGCCGCCGGGATGGGCCACTGGAACAAGGCCAAGAAGACCCCTTCCTAGGCCCAGACCATCTAGAGAGGCAGCCCCCCCAAATCAGCAGCAGGACAGGATGTGAGGCAAGGGCAGTGCAATCGGGGTCACACAGCACACCCCTGTGGGTATGCGGACAGAGGAGGGCAGGGTGCTGAGGGCACCCAGGCAGAATCCCACGCCCTGCTTTGTTCTCTCCTGAGCGGCAGGTCCCAACTTGGTTGCCCTGCAGCTACAGGAGGCTCACCACCCCCGCAGGAACCCAGGGGCCAGGCCCCCACCTAAGCACCCTTCAGTCAGCCTCCCAGGCCTCTGACCTGTCCTACGGACCCTGCCCCACGGACCCTGTCCCACCCGCCTGCGTCCCTGGGGTGCGCCCTGCGGTGCAGGTGCTCGGGGTGCTCCGGATGGTCCCTGAGTTCCACGTCGTCTCTGGACTTGGGCCCCTGAAAGCCTGGCTCCCCAGCCACCCCCCACAGCCTGCCTGCCAAGGGCCTCGGGCCTCCCACCTGGTCTCCACCCAGAGGGCAGAGATGGGTTAGGGTGCCTAAGTCGCCCCATCCCATGCTCAGTGCAGGGTGGGTCACAGAGGGGTCACTAATGGGGCAGGGGTAGGGGGCCGAGCCGGGGAAAGGGGGCTAGGTGGTCACAAGGCTCCTCCAGCTCAGGGAGCCCATCCTGGCCAGCCCAACCTGCACTCCCTGCCCCCTGGCAGGCAAGGCTGAGCAGGCACCTGCCCCAGGCAGAGGCTGGTGGGGTGGGGGGCCGTCACTGGTCCTTGGCAACTTCGCTGAGCCCGCTCTCGGCCCGGAGCTGCTGGCTGCTGGCCTGGTTGTAGGCGATCCAGTGCCGCAGGTCTTCTGGCAGCTCAGGAGGCTCCACCTGCAGCAGGGAGGAGGGTGAGGCACCTGCTGGCTGCCATGGCAACGAGCAGGGGCTGGGCCAGGCTGCTGCCTTCGCACCTCTGCGCTCAGACACCCCCCCAGGCACCCCCATCCTCGTGGGCCTTCCGTGTTTAAACTGTTCTCACCCTAGCTTCCCTTTACCAGGGCCATGTCCCCCCAAATCCATGCCGGAGTCCCCCATGTATCCCCAGAGCTTAGAGAGAACCCTCTGAGGCCCACTGATTGGAGAGAACCCTCTGAACCCTCTGCGTACAGGGCAAGTCTGGGCTCCGGCTCTGCTCCAGGTCCCAGCCTGGCTCTCGGGAGCACTCCCCACCCAGCCCAGCTGCCCCCCGCCCCCCGAGGCCACACCAGCCTTTCAGCATGCAGGAACCCTGGGCACTGGGCTCAGTCTGCCCCACACTAAGCCTGAGTCTCCATATGGGACTCCCCGGGGCTCCGGATGGAAACCGGGCAACGGCTGCCCACCCCTTGGCCCTCCTGCCCCTGGCTGGGTGTCTGAGGCGTCCCTGCCATGCTGTGCTGCCAGCCCCTCAGCGCTCACATGGACCTCACCCATCAGCCCAAGGGACCCTGCAGCCCTGCCTGACTGCACCGCAGCCCCGGGGCAGGAAAGCTGCCTCTCCTCTCCTCTCAGCCCATTGACTCATAGCCTCGATGGCCACTCCCTCCCAGCCTCCTGGCACATGCAGGGACACACAGAGCATCTCCGTCCTCTTTGCTGGCGTCCCAGGCTCACCAGAAACCAAGCACCCGGGAGCTGCGTGGCGGCCCCTGTGTGGCCTTGAGCGGCCCCATCCCTCTCTGAGCCTGTCCTCTCCTCTGATGTAGGAAGGGCAGGCCTCCCCCAGAGGAGAGTGTGTCCCCCCTCTTCCCAGAGAGGGCAGCGTCCGTCCTGCCCGAGGGCCCCCAGCAGTCAGGACAGGCCCCGGCCTGGGCACGGAGGCTCCATGCCAGTTTTCAGGAAGCGCCTGCAGCAGGAGCCTGCCCTTGCGATCACTGCTTCGGTGGCACCGGGCTGTCCCCAGGGCCTGGCTCTGTGCAGCCGCTGTGTTGTGCTGGGAGGAGCGGGCCCTGGGGAGGGGCCCTGAGTCCCAGGCAGCGCTTAGGCTTCTCTCTCCAACTGGAAAAATCGGAAGGGCCTGCAGCTCTCCAGGGCTGAGTCTCCCCACCCCAACGCCAAATCCAGGTGACAGTGACCCAGCCTGTCAGCTCTAAGCTGTGTGAAAGGGGGTCTCAGTCTCTTGAGGACTCCCAGCAACTTCGTCTCGCTGGCACCCCCCTCCCTCACACACACACGAGGTTCAGAACCAAGGACCAGAGCGGGTGGTTCCACAGTCCAAGACACACAGCACTCAGTCGGCCGGGAGAGGGCTGTTCTGGGCTTCCCTGCTCTGGAAAAGGTGCTGAAGGGGCATGGAGCCTTGAGGGGCTGGGTTAAGAAGTGGCACGAGGGGAGCAAGCACAGATTAGTTATGAATAGTTGATTCGGGGACCCTGGGAGTCCCCAGGAACAACGGCATAGATGAAGGAGGCCCTGGGCCCAGGAAAAGGCTGGACAGTATGCAGAAAGGCAGGGGAACCCCAAGGGATTGGATCTTCGCTAGGGGAGGGGGCAAAGACTAGGAGCCCTCAGGTCCCCGCGGGGTTGTGTACGGGGAGTGGGGTATCTCACCTTGCGCTTGCACAGGTGCTGTACAATATGGTCCGGAGAGGTGCCCAGCACGTGCTGGCGGGAGCGCAGCAGCGCGCACACGAAGCCGTCGCGCAGGCTGATGAAGCGCGCCTCCACGTAGAAGGCGCGGTCATCCCAGCCCAGCAGGCGGGTTCGCACCTCGAAGGGCTCCAGCAAGCGCAGCGAGCGGCGGTAGCGCGCGCACGAAGCAGCCAGCACGGTGCGCCCCCCGAGCGCGTGCAGCGCCTCGAGCACGCCGCAGCGGACTAGGTGCACGGTACGCGCCACATCAGCCTCCCGCAGGTAGCGCGCGTTGTTCATGTGCAGCAGCAGGTCCAAGTCCGAGGGCAGAACGCGGCCCGCATAGCGCTGCTCCGCCAGCAGGTCGCGGACGCGCGGCTGCAGCAGGCGAGCATGCAGCACAGCGCACGGCAGACGCACCAGGTACCACCCGTCCAGCAGCGCAAAGTAGGCGAGCGCTAGGCCCAGCAACGGCACGAGTAGTCCCAGCATCGCGACGGAGCCTGAGACGCTGATGCTTGCCGGTGCGCGGCCCGCTGCTACCCGCGCCCGCTAGCCCCGGAACCGGCGAGCGCAGCAGGGCCGGACCGAACCACCTCGCGTAGCCGACTGAGGGGAGAACGCTCCTGAGGCCACCAGTATGGTAGGTCTCAGCCCCGCCCCCCGCCGCGGGCTCCCCCGTGGCCTCTGTGGTCGTTTCCGACCCGCGGCTGGCGCCTTCCAGAGGCGGGCGGAGCGCAGGGCCGCGCGCGCGCGGGGGCGCCACAGTGGCATCTGGCGGTCGCGCTCCGCGTTGCAAGCGCCGTAGCGCCCGAGGTCGCCTCAGGGTCTCTACCGCGCCAGCAGCGCAAGCCTGGGAGCCTCTCCGAGCCCTTGGGAGACTACTCCTCGCCCCAGAGATTCGACCCCTGATCTGAGCAGAGTCAAAGGGTCCAGCACTCATCCAGTCCTGTCTGCCGGACTTTGCAAGAGAAATGATCACAGCCAGTCTCCAGGGAGGCTAATTGGAGACTCTACTGGAAGCTGACCCTTCTCTCCTCCCGAACATCCCGAGGCATCCCACTTCCGCATGGCGACATCCTTAAAGTGTATGCTGCGGATTTAGGGCGCCTCACAGTCTGACCCCAATCCCCTTTTCAGTCCCAGCCTGTAGCCTCATTACTCCTCCCCTCCCGCATCCGTCCCCACCCCCGAAGATCCTGGCCATCCCGGGCTTTTTCCCAAGCACTCCCGCTCTCTGCCCCTTTACAAACAGCAGCAAGCGACGTCCGACGTGAGGGGAGGGGAGGGGAGGCGGGGAATGGAAATGACTCAGCAATGGATTCACAGGTGTCTTGCATTTGGGACTCAGCCTAGTGGACTGTGGCACATGCTCCTAGGCCTGTCGCTCTTCTCTGCAAGGCGGGGGAGGGAAAGCCCAGAGCAGCCAGGCCAGCTGGCTGGCCCCCAGGGCTCTCAAGTCACAGTGTTTGCCAGTGGCCTGGCAGGGTGCTGGAGTCCTGGAGTGGGGAGGGGTGGTTATTAAGGAGCTCCTGGGTGCCGCCGGAGGCTCTGAGAACGCACCCAGCGGCAGCTGGGCTCTAGTCCACCCCACACCCCACACAGGACCTGTGCTCAGGTGGTGGGGTCTTAGCCTCCATCTTGAAGGGGCAGCTTTCCTGGGCAGCCCCACTCCACAGCCCCACGCTGGCCTCCCTCCAGTGCCTCGCCCCCATTCTTGCTCCTCCAGTCCCACCCTGTGGCCGGCTGGGATCTCACCTGGCTGTGGGGCTGAGCCAGTAGGCAGCAGGGCAAGGAAGACAAGCTTCACAGTCACAGGTGGGCAGCAGTGCAGGAGGCCTCTGGGCAGCTTTCCAAGGCTTTGCCTCACAAGAGGGAGGCTCTACGGCCAACTTGGTCAGTTCCTCGGCCAGCGGGTGCCAGAGGACCGGGCAGATCCCAACCTCCAGCCGCCACCAGGCTGCACCCTCCACTTCCTTTGTCCTTGTTTCTGCTTCCTGGAGGCAGGGCTGGCCTGAGCAGGAGCCTCTCCCTCCACCCTCAACCACTTCTCAGCTGCCCCAGGGCGGGCCCAGCTCCACCTCTAGGCATTCAGAGCGGCCAGGGAGGGGAGACCGCTGTGTTGAGACCCAGCCACCCCTTCAGTCTTGCAATTAAGGGGTAGGGGAGCCCCTCTTGGGCAGGAGCAGCACGGCCCTCCTGGGGCTCATGGTCTGCAGCGGGATGGCCGGTCTCTGCACAGACGTATCAGCATGAACTGAAGGGTGGGCTGCAGAGAGGGTGCCGCAGGCGGGGTCTGTGCCAGTCCTCAGTTTGCTGCTCACCCAGCTCACACCGCCAGCCCACATCTCTGTGTCACCTGGACCCAGGGTTCAAGGTGAGCAGGCGGGAGCTGCCCCACACCAGGAGGGACCCACCTGCCCCTTGGCCTCCCCACACTACCCAGGGCAGCTGAGAGGTGCAGCCCATTTCCCCAGGGCTCGGCCTTGCAGCAACCTCCTCGTGGCCCTCAACACACCCCAGGCTGTTTTCAGGGGTGAGTCGAGGAGGAGGGGCAAGAAGGTCAGAGATGCTGCCTCCCCCAGAGCCTTTATCTGTGCAGCCCCTGGCCTGGAACGCCCCCCTCACTGCCGAGGGGCATGCGTCCGTCGGGCTACCTTGCTGTGAAGTGGGACCGCTAAGCAGCGGTTCTCAAAGGGGGTGCGCCTGCGCCCCAGTGGCCTTTTGACAATGCTTGGAGACATTTCCAATAGTCCCCACTGGGGGCGCTGCTGGCTCCCAGGAGATGCAGCACGAATGCTTGCTTCCAGGACGTCCCATGATGGGGGGATCATCGACCCCAGGGTCAGGCCGAACTGCAGGGCAGGAGCCATGCGAGGACACGGCTGTGGCCCGTGGGTGTGGAGGGCAGAGTGGAAGCCCAACAGGATGCCTCTCCAGCCTGAGCGCCTGGTGAACGCTGCCTGCTGGCTTTGGGACAGCTTGGGACCTGCCACCCCTTCCTTCCTCTGCTGTCTTCCTTGTGGCGTGGGGGTGCCCGTCCCCCCGCTGTATGTGGAAGCGTGTAGCTTGTCTGCTCTCACGGAACGGATGAACTCTGCTTTCACAGACAGGCCACAGGCTGATCCTGACAGTCCCGGGGGAGGCCAGCACGGTGGGCCCTGCACACTCGGAGCCCACCGGTAACCCCAGGGGACGGTCCGAACCCAGACCTTCCTCACTCAGAGTGGGTCCCGGCGGGCAGTTGGCAAAGGTCCCGGGCCCCAGTGGCAAAGGTCAGGGCACAGCCACCGTCCTGAGCGGGAGACCGCAGAACCGCTCGGTTACCTTGTTCCCCACATACCACCTCTCCGAGCGCTGTCACTGTCAGACGGTGGCTGTCTGGCGCCCACCAATGGGGAGGGAGCTCTCAGCTCTCCCCTTGAGTCTCCATCCAATCCCAGGGTTTCCCACTTTGCTTTCGCCCGCCCCCCTCATCTGTCACCCACGGATTCCACGTGACCCCTGCTCACGTCTCTTCCTTTGATTCTAATGTAGAAAATAAACTGCGAAACTGCCATTCTCCGGAGCGTTTTCTAAATCTATTGAGATTTTGCTTCCTGGCAGTGAGTTTGGCTCAAATAAACTCGAAGGCTTCCCATGCACCAGGCTCCCAGCCGGAGGGAAGCTGGCCTCAGGCAGGGGTGTGCCCACATCCCACGGAGACGGTCTGTGAGCCAGGATTCGGTGTGACTCACCCTGAGCCCCTCCTTCCCGCCGCTCCGTGGTCACCTCCCGGGACTCCGGGTTTTCCTGGTCTCTCTTGGCCCTCCACCTGCCTGCCCAGTCCCCTGGGGCCCAAACCAGCTGGGGAGCCGACCAGGGCAGCTCACAGAGCTCTGGTCTCCCGGCCAGCAGAGGGGCCAGGCCCTGCGGGGCGGGCTCTGCGGGGAGCCCCGCCCACCCCCGGGGGTCCTGGCCACCAGAGCACTGCAGCGCCCTGGGGCTGCCGCACCCGCACGGTCCCGCACTTGAATCACGGCCGGCTCCACCAGCTGGGTGCGGGCTTCCCGAGCTCCCTCAGCCTGAGCCCCTTCTTTGCTGTGAGAAACTCGTCATCCCAAAGGCCCTGCCCCCAGGGCCTAGCTGGTGAGGTGCTCCCACCCTAGGCCTCCAGAACCTGGGGGAGGGGCTTGGCTGGGTCTAGCCCCGACTCCAGGCCAAGGGCTGCAGGCGAGGGACAACAGTGCCAGGTCCCAGAGGACACCAGTGGGTGCCCTTCCTTGTCCTCCACTCTTCCGACCCCTCCCTCTCTGCCTGAGTGGACCAGTCCTTTAGGCAAGGCCAGAGGGTCCCAGAGGCATGGGGGGGATGCTGGGGGTGCCCCATGCATCTTGGGGGTCAGTGCCTGTGTTCCCGTGTTCACGGGGCACCAGCAGATTGACTGCCATATGCAGAGATGGAGCCGGCCTTCCTGGGGACACCCTCGATGGCCCAGGGGACCCACTGAGGAACGGTCCTCGGCTCCAGTCCTCCTCACGTGCCCATTTCCTGCCTGCCAAGCACGTCTAACCGTAGTATGCCTGAACCCTGACACACGGAACCGTGAGCAGCCGGGTGGGTGCTGTTCCAAGCCACTAAGTTTTGGGGCGTGTTGGCACGCAGCGACCCTGGCTGATAGGGGGGCTGGAGGCAGAAGCAAAAGTCGGGACAAGGCAACTGCAAGACGGAGCGGGGACAGGAGTGAGGACAGGACAGCCATTGCACGGCTGTGGAGGGCAGAGCCCAGCCCAGTTCCTGGTGGGGGTGGGGGATAAGGGACACAGAGGACAAGAGGGACTCGGAGGTTTTGCCACCTCCCTGTGTGGAAACCTGCCTGTGAGGTTTTGGCACGTCCGAGTGAGTGGAAAGCCTGGGCGGCAGTATGAGGGCTCAGGCTCAGGAAAGCCGTCTGCGGTGTCTTTTGAAAACTCCCTGGAAGTGGGCATGAAACCTAGGGGTCAGAGTTCGCGGCAGGGGCGCTGGCAGGAGACACGAACTGCAGAGCCATCAGCCTTTGCTGGTGCGTGAAGCCAGAGGAGAAGGGAGGGGCCGCCCAGGGAGTGGGCGTAGATGGACAGGAAAGAGCCCAGGCCTGGACCTGGCCAGTCAAGAATCCGCTGGAGAGAGTGAGGAAGGAGGACCAGGGGGTGGGGGCCAGGGGAGGAAACGGAGGAGGAGGGGCGAGGGTTGGAAGCTGTCTTAGTTCCCTGCTGCTGCTGTGACAAACGACCATGAATTTGGTGGGTTCCAACCGCAGACATTTACGAACTTGCAGTTCTGGGGCCTCGCAGTCTGAGATGAGCTGAAACCGAGGTGTCAGCTGGGCTCATTCCTCCTGGAGGCTCCAGGGCAACTCTGCTCCCCGCATTTTGCATTTTCCAGCCTTGGGAAGCGCCTGCAAGCCTTGGCTCGTGGCCCTGCCCTCCACCACGAAGCACAGGCTGCTCAGCTCATCTGCTGCCCCACCTGCTTCCCTCCCTCAGCTTCGGTCGTCACAGAGTCTTCTCTGACTTGCCCTCCAGCCTTCCCCAAATATCGGGATACTGTCCCCCAGTCCAGAGCCTTAACTTAATAGTATGTGCAAAGTTCCGGTTGCCACGTGAGGTGACACAGTCACAGCTTCTGGGGATTAGGACGCGAGACAGTGCGGGGGGGGGGGCATTGTTCAGCCCACCGCAGTCCGCCCTCTGGTTCCCAGGTTTCCATTTATCCCACATGCCAAATATGCACCCCGACTCAAGGTCACCCAAGGTCTCAACTCATTATAGCGCCAACTCAAGTCCAAATCTCCTCCCAGTCTCAGCAGCTCAGACCTATCAAATCTCATCACAGAAATCACCAAAATTAGGTACGGGGCGAGGCTCCTGCTAAGGAGGGGGCTGGGTGGGAGCACAACGGCACGGGCGCTGGACGTCCCTGCGGGCGGACGGGAGCTCGGAGACTCCACAGCAAAGGCCGTCCTCCTGCAGCCCCCTGCCCGGGACTGCCAGGGTCCCAACTGCTTCGACACAGGGCGCCCCCATCACAAAAGCGGAGACGCCAGCCACCCCGCGCCCATGCTAGAGACAGACAAGTCGAGGCGCACGGCGCGCCCGGGGCCAAGACCGTCGGGGCCCACCCCTGGCCGCCCCGCTTTCTCCATCCTGCACCCGCGCTGCCTCCTGCGATGCCACTGAGAAGAGAGAGCTCGGGGACGCCTAGAGCGTCCCGGAAGTGATGGGATGCTGGAGGGGCGTGGCCCGGCCCAGGGCTGAGCGCCGCGACTTCCGGTGGCGGTGGCGGTGGCGGCTCCCGGCCCGCAGGTGAGTGGGGCCGGGCCTGGGGAACGCGCGGTTGTCGTGGGGTCTTCGGTCCCCTCGGGCGGGCAGTGCTGCGGGGAGCCGCACCCTGGGCGCAGGGCCGAGCTCTCCGCCTGCCGCCCCGCAGGGACCCGGGCCGAGCCGCCAGCCCCGAGCCATCCCTGCAGCCCTCGCTCTGAGCCGGACGGTGGCGCCCGGTCCTGACCCAGGGGTCCCGCCTGCCGAAGCCACCAGCCACCGAGGCACCTCCCTTCCCGGGGAGAAGCCACCGCAGACTTGACTTTCTGTTTTTCCTTTTTGGTTTGCACGTGCCCGAGACCTGGCCCCGGAGCAGAAACGGTTTCCAGACTAGACTCCCGCCGCGCGCCCGCGCGCGCGCGCCCTGCCCGGGACCCTCCGCCCTTGCTCCGCGGAGACGAGCCCCGGGTTTGTACTCACTGGACCCTCAAGGTCGCTTCCCAGCTCCAGGTGCCCTCCCTGCAGGGTGCGCACCCGTTGTCTCGGTCCCTTACCGCCCGCCCCCCCCCCATCCTTCTTGCCCTCCTCGATCTCCAGAAAACTTATTGAGTGTTTCTTGCTGATCGCTCCCTCTGCCCCTACAGACCACCGCTCCTCCCCTAACGCCGGCGGGCTCTTCTAAGGACTGGCAAGGTCTACTTGTGCATGACGGGCTCCCTCCCTCTCTCCTGCCCCAACTGTCTCCCCTTTGTCCGCCCTCCGTTTTTTTGCCTTCCTTGGCCACAAGAAGGTAACATGTTCATGGCTGGCCGTGGCCACCCGCCTGGGCGGCAGTGCCTCCCGAGAAGCGGCAAGGCTGGGCCCTGCGTGCTTTCGTTGCTGTGCTGTGGTGCCTTTAGGTGGAAGAAATGGCTTCAGAAGTAACACCTGAATTTCCTCTTTAGAGGAAGATTTTGCCTCACGAGCCGGATCACGGTATTTTCGGCTGTCCTGTGTTGCCCCACACGCATGGGCATGTCCACCCGGAGGCATTGTCCGCCACGAGCGCATCCTTGGTGCTGAGCCTCCAGGACACCTCTTCTGGCCGTCCCCGCCCTTCCTCCGGGGTCCTGTGTCCTCCTGGTTTCTAAGCTGGTTTCATAGTAAACACCTCCCTAAAAGTGGATTATGCCTTGACTTCCCTGAGTTCCCCACAGGACCACCCGGCACAGCGTCACGCTACCATCCCTGGTACGTAGAGCGTAAGCAGCGTCCCTCTGTGCGGCACCTTCTCCCGCGGTGCAGACCAGAGATGGTTCGGAAGGCTGCCCGCGCATGCTCAGAGCCAGTTGCTGACAGGCCCGGATTTGTGTTTGGGGCTCCTGCTACATTGGCAGAAACTTACCATTTTTTGAGCTGCGGTCTCAAAGGGCCCCATTTTTGTGCTCCGCATGTGACTCGTCCTCTGGCCGCACCAGCTGCTGCAAATTGGAAGAAGCAGCCAAAAGGAGGGTTTGGAAGGGAGGTGGGGTGGGAGCGCTGCCTGCCTTTCATGGCGGGGGGCAGGGTGATGGGTGGCTGGAAGGCTGCTGCGCGGCTGACCCCCTCAGCGAGAGAGGGGAGTGAGGGCCCGAGGCCAGGCCATGGAGGGAGGGAGGGGACGAGACTGCCCGAGCAGGCCCCTGCCTTGAGCACCCCGGCGGGGCGGTCAGTGTCCGGGCCACAGCTCTTCAGTCCTTAGCGGCTGGGCGGTGTCGGCGTCTCAGCGGCCCTGACCCAGGCTGCCCTGGGCCAGCAAGGACGTGTCTGCTATGCCCCGTGGCCTGCTCAGTGGTGCCAGGAGGGCTGTGGGAGGTCCGGGGAGTTCTCGTGATAGGATGGAATTGTCCAGCTGGATGGGGCCATGACGGCTCGGGTGGCTTGGTAGGAGCTGGAAAGAGCCAGCGTGCCCAGCACGTCCGGGCTGGGCAGCGAGCTAGGCAGCCCGGGCTGCAGGGTCAGTTGCTGGGCAGCTGGTGTGCTGGTCATTTCCTGTCACTTGTTTTGGCTGCAGCGCCGCGGCATGTGCAGTTACAGGGATGCGCTCCGTGACGTCATTCCTTGTCTCCCTCTGCTTTCCAGCCCCTACTCAGGATGCACGTGAAGCCGCGCCTCGAGCCCCGGAGAGCGGCACCCTGGCCCCACAGTGCAGCCAGCTAGCCCGAGCCAGCTCCCGGGGCCCCACCGCTCTGGTCTGTGGTTGAGGGGAGAAGCTGCCACCGTCCCGCGGAGGAGGCCACAGGTCTCAACGGCGTGGAGAAGTGTAGGGGGCGGTGTGACCTGAGAGAGGTCCAGGAGCCGGCCACGTTGCCAGGAGTGGAAGACGAGGGACAGCTGAGGGGAGAGGCACAGGGGAGGATCGGCAACGGGCCGGCCGAGGGGAGACGCGGGAAAGTGGGGGGAGCGTGAGGAGGGGAAGGGGACGCAGGAGGTTCCCGACTCAGGCGCGTGTCCCCTGCCTGCGCGCCCGCCCGCCCGCCTGCCCGCGTGGGTCCAGCCACCTTCCTCCACATGGCCTCCAAGCAGGCTGCGGGGAGGGGCCCGGGGGCCAAGCGCAAGAGGGTGGTGCTGACACTGAAGGAGAAGATGGACATCTGTGCCCGCCTGGAGAAGGGCGAGAGCAGGAAGGCGCTCATGCAGGAGTACAACGTGGGCATGTCCACGCTGTACGACATCCGGGCCCACAAGGCCCAGCTGCTGCGCTTCTTCGCCGGCTCCGACTGCAGCAAGGCCCTGGAGCGGCGGCGCACGCTGCACACGCCCAAGCTCGAGCACCTGGACCGCGTGCTATACGAGTGGTTCCTGGGCCGGCGCGCCGAGGGCGTGCCCGTCTCGGGCCCCATGCTCATCGAGAAGGCCAAGGACTTCTACGAGCAGATGCAGCTCACCGAGCCCTGCGTGTTCTCTGGCGGCTGGCTGTGGCGCTTTAAGGCCAGGCACGGCATTAAGAAGCTGGATGCGTCCAGCGAAAAGCAGGCGGCCGACCGCCAAGCGGCCGAGCAGTTCTGTGGGTTTTTCCGGAGCCTGACCGTGGAGCACGGCCTGACGCCGGAGCAGGTGTACAACGCCGACGAGACCGGCCTCTCCTGGCAGCGCTGGCCCGGCTCTGAGGGCGGGCCGGTGCCCGGGGGCAGGCAGAGCAGGGACAGACTGACCGTCCTCATGTGCGCCAACGCCACGGGCTCCCACAGGATCAAGCCCTTGGTGATCGGGAAGTGCAGCGGCCCCCGGGCTTCCAGAAGCGCCCAGCACTTGCCCGTGGCCTACCGGGCTCACGGGAACACGTGGGCAGACAGGGCGGTGTTCTCCGACTGGTTCCATCACATCTTCGCCCCCTCGGTGAGGGAGCACTTCCGGGCCCTGGGACTGCCCGAAGGCAGCAAAGCCGTCCTCCTGCTGGGCAGCTCCCGGGTGCACCCGCAGGAGCCCGAGCTGGTCTCCGAGAACATCTGCACCGTCTTCCTGCCCGCCAGCGCCGCCTCCTTGCTCCAGCCCATGGACCAGGGCATTCGTCGGGGCTTCATGAGGAATTTCCTCAGCCCCCCGGCCGTGCCGCAGGGCTCCCACCCGCGCCACGCCGTGAACGACGCCCTCTGCAGCGTGGCCTGCGCCTGGGACGCTGTGCCTGGCGCCGTCTTCAGCCGGGCCTGGAGGAAGCTGTGGCCCGCGGCGGCGCTGGCCGAAGGCTCATCTTCCGAGGAGGAGCCCGAGTGCCTCGGAGCCAGGCCGCACGACCAGACTTTCGCGCATGTCCTGGAGCTCGGGAGGGCGGCCCGGTCCCGGCCCAGCAGCAGGCTCCACAGGAGCATGGCTGCTGAGCAGGCCGGGCCCGGGCAGGGGGCCGGAGTGGGGTGCCTGGCCCAGGACCAGCTGGAGCAGGCTGAGAAGAATGGCCAGGCCGACGCTACCAGGGAGGGGGAAGAGGCAGCATGGGAGCAGGCAGCCGTGGCCTTCGATGCGGTGCTCCGCTTTGCAGAGGGGCAGCCGTGCTTCACGGCGCAGGAGCTGGGGCAGCTGCGTGGGCTGCGTGCCGTGTTCTTGCGGCAGCGGCAGGGGCGGCGGCAGCCTCCTGCCCTTGGGGCCGTGGTCAAGCTGGAAGCCCCCCAGGAGCGTTGGGGGGGCTGTGCTACCGTGGGCCCCACCCCGTCCACTGTGGGCGGGGACTGATGGCTCCCAGCAGGGCGGCCGAGTGGTGCCGGCTGGTGGGAGCTGCCCCGGGGAATGGGTGCTGAGACGGGTGCAGTTCCCCCGCATCCCGGTCAACCTGTTACCTGTCCTGTCACGTGACGAGAGGAGATGCTTCGGAAGTGCCACCAACCGAAAACACCCCGGAGCCTCCTAGCTGGAGCCCGGGACTGGTGGGCAGCTGGTGGTCTGCTGGTTGCTGGCCGAGCCTTGCCCTGACCGAGCGTGCAGAAGGCTCTGTTCCAGTGCTCCCGCCAGCTGGCGGCAGTGGCCGCTGCCCCTGGACAGGCTGGCCGGCCTGAGGCCCGCCGTTCCCCCGCCATGGGGTTTGGCGGGCTGGTCTGGTGGCTCTGCCTGTGTTAGCTGGACCCCGAGGGCTGGTCCCCAGGGGCGGGGACTTGGTGCGTGACCTCAGGTCAGCAGAGTCTCTGCTTGTGTTTGTGCGGACGGGCCTGTCACCAGCCTGGGCACGTGTCCCCACTTCTGGTGCGATCCCACTCAGCGGCACGAGACTTTCCTGAAAGTCCCTCCGTGTTGCCAGCACCCCCTGTGCCCTTGCGTTGGGACCGGGATGCGGGCCGCCTGCTGGCCTGGTTGAACTGCTTCGCCTGTAGTGAGCCGGCGCGTGGGCCGGACTGCTGGTCACCCGACGGAGGACCTCGGGCCCTGTGCTGTCCGCAGGGTCTCGGCTCAGCGCCCGGAGCCCAGAGTCCCACGTTCCCCAGAATTCCGCGTTTCGTGGCCTTCACGCCCAGCAGGCCCGATGAGGCCTTCGGAAGTGGGTCCGAGGCTCGCGCACGCTCCACAGACGGGGGTCGTGCTGCTCTGGCCTCTCGCAGTAGCCGAACTTCCGCTCGGGCCGTTCACGCCCGGGTAAGACTTGGGGACAGTGCCAAGGCTGTTGGTGAGGCGGCTCCTGCTGCATCTCACGGCTGAACTACTTCTCCGTTGGCGCTGCCGGGCCTGCAACCCCCGGAGGGCCGGCAGCACGGCTCTCCCTCCCACGCACGTGGCGGGTGCTTTTCTGTGTCTCTTCCTGGCCCTGCCCTGGAACTCCACCTCCTCCTTGAAGTCATGCCGCGGCAGCTGGAGGGACCCACTGGTGTCATTGCTTGCTGTCCGTCCCTGCAGGAGACCGTGGTTCTGCGAGAGCCGAGGGACCACGAGCGTGTCGCAGCTTTGCAGACACGGGTGTCATGAGGCACTGTGGCCGTGGCCTCGCATCCCGCCCGAGTGTGTGTGTGAGGACCCCGTGGCCTGAGTGTCCTCGCCGGCCCCTGCTGTCAGTGCTTCCTTCACACGCCGGGCACCCCTACCCCCCCGGGCACTGCTGTGTCATCTCGTGTCACCCCCAGACTTGCCCCTCCCCCACTGAATCGCAGCGTGAAGTGTGGCGGGAGGTTAAAAGTGGAGCTGGGCAACGCTGCCCGCACTGGCCGCAGCGGCCGTCAGGAGATGGCGGGTGCGCCCAGCGGCTCTTCTCCCGCTGGACTTGGCTGGGTGGGTCCCCCGCCTGGACCCCAGGCCTTGGGCACCTGTCATGCCCTCACGAACCGCTCCCGTCCTGGTGTGGTGTGGCCGATCAATAAATGCTGTCGGTGGGCTGGCTGAGCAGTGTCTGTCCTTGGGGTGCTGCAGGGAGTGCCTCTGGCCGCCCAGCCTCACTGGGCTTCCTGCGAGAGTGCGGCAGCCTCTGAGTGTCCGTCCCCCCGTTGTTCTGCCCACTGCTGCCCCGTGTCTCGGGGGTTCAGGGATGTTGCAGCCTCAGACTCTTTTCCCAAACAGTTTTAGTTTGGGCCCGCAGGACCAGACGAGACACCAAGTGTGGGGCCAGGCCTCCTGGTCGCCCTGCCCGCTGGATGGTGGCTGGAGACCCTGCACGGGGTGCTGGGGGCCGGCTGGTCAGGCAGCAGGGGCCACTTGCACTCCAAGGAGGGGCCCCGTCAGGCACCCTCCTGGGTCTGGGGGTGTCAGCTAGGACTGGCCAGCACGGTGGGGGGGCACCCCCCTCACACAACCTCACAGTACCCCAGATGGTCATGGCATGAGTGTGGATGGAGGTCAGCAGACGGGCCACAGCGTCTGGTGTGGCCAATGGGCGCCACCCAGGGGCTTCTCCCAGAGGAGGGGGCCCTTCCAAGCTGTTCCCACAGCCCCCTCCCTACCTTCCCCCTCTCTGGCTCCCTGTCCCGGGGTCTCAGCCTGAGCCTGTCCCCCCCCCCCCCCACCGCCAGGCTGCACTCCATCCTCCCCTCGGAGCCAGTCACCCGCCTGCGGGGCCGTGAGTTGTAACAGCCGGCCTGTCGCCAGCTGCTCTAATGAGGACACCGAAAATCTCTCGTTTGTGACTCTAAAAACAGGCCACCGGCTCTCATCACCCCCCATCGTTTAATTAAACAGCCCCTTAAAGCAGCGGGGGTGGGGGTGGGGCCGGCAGGGCGCCAGGTCAGGGCTGGGCCACTTGTGGAGGGAGGGGCAGGGGCTGGGAGGCCATGGCCCATCACTTCAAGGGGGACATGCTGGGCCCCACCCCCACTGTCGGCCCTGGGCGGGGTCTCGCACTGCTCAGCCCATCCCCCCCCCACCCCTGCAGGGGACCAGCCTGAGCTCATTTTATCCCTGAGAAGGAAGAGACCCCTGCACCCCTCCCTCACCCTGGGAGCCCCATAGCATGCTCCCAGGTGCCCTGTCCGCCTGTGGGGAGGGTCTTGCCACCAGGGGGAGCTGGCCGAGCAGGGGGACTGGGGACCCTGCTCTGCGAGGACAGAAGTTCGAGATACACGCTGCACCTTGTCCTGCAGCGACACCACCGAGTCAACGCAACAGCCGTCCGGACCCCCAAGCCCGGAGAGTTCGAGAATCTCCACCTGTGCCTGCTGGGCGTCGCCGCGGCCCCTCTGGTCCACGTTCACGGCTTGTGTCCCGCTTGGGGGCAGAGCCGAGGACAGGACCGCCTGCAGGCTCGGAGCTGGGGCTCTGCCGGTGCGGCGGGGGACAGGTGTGTGATTGTGATGGGGGGGCCGTGGCCCTGCCCAAGGCTGATCGGGGCCTCGCTGTGGGGCTGGGGGTGGGGCGCTGGCTCAGAGCCTTGTCTGGAGTGAAGACAATTTCTGGAATCAGACGGGGGTGACGGTGACACTGTGCGTGTGTGTGGTCAGTGCCACCGAGCTGTCCACGTGAGGTGGGGGACGGGCGTAGTGAATTGTATCTTACGGGTGACTTACCACACACACACAGAATCATGAAACCCCAGGGCTCAATGACTGGGACGTGGGGACAGGGCTGAGGACAGCGGGGCCTCGGGGGACAGTGGGGCCCCCCGGAGACGAGCTCCAGCAAGAGGGGCAGAAGGGGCAATGTCACCCTGGCCTGTGTGCGCCCACCTCCCCACTCGGCCCCAGCAGCCCCGGCAGACCCAGCTGCCTGGGAAATTCAAGGAGGAAGGGCCAGGAGGGTGGGGGCTGGTGAGGGCTCGGTTCCGCCAGTGGCCAGATTTTCCCCAGCACCTGCTGGGGTCCAGGCATTGGCGGACCCCCTGCCCAGGCTGCCGTGGGCTCAGGCTGGTCAGGCCCCAATGGAGCCGGCCCTGGCCTCTTGTGGGGGGAGCCTGGTGCACAGACCCCAGGCTGCGGGAAGTCACCCGGGCTGGGTCCACCTCAGACCCACCACCCAACCTCCTTGTCCCTTTCACGACATGTGCTGAGACCCCGTCCTCAGGTGCCTCCCTGGCCCCCCCACTGGGGAGGTCCCGGGCTGCCTGCTCCCCAGGCCAGTGGCTTCGTGACTCCAATGTGTCCCCGGCCACCTGCTGGGGACAGGTGTCCTGTGTCACTGGGTGCTGCAGGCACCGACACCGAGGGCCTCCTGGGCCCCCCTCCTTGGCCTGCCTGTCCGAATCAGCCCAGGCAGTGTGGGGCCTGGCTCACCCTTGACTTGAAAAAACACATTGTTGAAGCATACACACAGCCACAAGGGTAAAAGGACGGTTTTTAGTCACCTGGGAAAACAGAACCCGGTTGGGCTGTGGCTCCCATCAGGGGCGTCCCGGAGACACTGCTGGGGTGAGGAGGGTGGGTGGTCCTGTTTCCCAAAGCCTCTGTCTCGCAGACGGGCCACCCAGTCTGTCCCGGGGACAGGCACCTGTATGGGGCTGGTGCTCGTTGTTCCGGGGGGAGGGGCTGCCGGAAGCAGCGGGGGCCCTTCTTCAGTCCCCTCCTTGCGTGTGTTCCAAGTTCCCACCGCGAGGTGCTTGTCCCAGAGCCTGGAGGAGGGGCCGCCGCCCCCCCTCTGCCGCGGGGCAGGTGCGTCAGGGCCGGGTGCCAGCTGTGACGTGCTTCGCTGGGAGACACAAAGGCCTCTTTCCGCTGCAGAGGAGGCTCGGCAGGTACCTGGGAGGTGAGTCAGAGGCCCCCAGTGAGTGGTGAGTGACAGTAATGAGTAGTGTGAAGGTGACCGCCCAGCAGTCACTTTTGTCACTCTGGGTGGCCCGTGCTGAGGGAGGGAGGGCAGGAGGCGGAGGAGGGCGGAGGGAGGGGACAGCTGGTCCCTGAGCCACGCTGCGCCGCGCTGCGGGGTCTGTGCCCTGCCAGGCCCTGGGGCCCGTGACTGTGTGAATGGCATGGGGGGTGGGGTAGGGCCCTCCGACCAGAGCCCCATCCCCTGATTAGCGGGAGAGCCCCACGTCTTGGGGAAGTTCACAGGCGGAGGGTGCCAACCCCAGGTGGCCGCCATCCACCACCCAGGGGGTGCCCGGCTGGGGGTGCAGTGACTTGGGTGCCACGGCTCAGGCCAGTCGTCCTGGGTCCCCCAGAGAGACGCTGCTGGCACAAGCTGGTCAGAACAGCTGGGGTGAGGGGCCAGCTGCTGCTACGCCTGGACAGAGGTGGGGGCGCAAGACCCCACGCCGCCTGGGGGAGGGGACCGTGGTGGCCACTTCCATGTTCTCCAGGAGGCTCCGCCGAGGGTCTCTGCCCCTGGGGCAGCTTCAAGGACAGGAGAAGACCTGGCATGATGGCGTCCCAGCGAGCCCAGGGGCAGGGGCGTCTCTCGGAGTCGGAGGGTGTGCTGGGTCTGGGGACCTGGATCCACCCTGGGTGGGGGGGGCAGGAGGCGGTGGGAGTGGCTCGGGGGTGGGTGTGGTCCACAGTGCCCCTGAGTGTCCCCCAGGGCCCGTCGCCCTTGGGCCAGCCTGCCTGTTCTCCACAGGGGCCCCGGGCCCCGGCCGGTGCGCCCACACCGGGTGATAATCTCCATCAGAGCAGCTGCTTCTCAGGCACCCTCACGCTGGGCCTGTGGGTTCAGCCCCTGCCGCCGCCTCTCAGGCCGGTGCTGTGGTCATTGTGGCCACTGCGCGGCCGGGGTGGCAGGTCCTCATCGCTGCTCAGTGGTGTCACGTTGAGAGGGTGGAAGGCGGGACGTCGGAGCACAAAACAGGCCCTTCAGCAAGTGCCTCCAGTTTCATCAGACCTTGCGCCCAACCCCATTCCCCCAGGAACAGAAATGTCTTCCTTTTTAGCGACAGAAATGTCTTGGTAGGAAGTCAGGCTCCTACCTGGAGACATGCGCACTCCCCCCTCCCCCCACCGTCCAGCTCTGGGGTCTGGGAGCTGCTTGCCAGCTGCCGAGGTGTCTGACGGTTCCGATCAAGTGGAATCTTCTAGAGACTTGAGGACAGGGGGTTGTCCTGCCCACTGGATCCGCCAGGCTGTCACCCACGAGGCCCGCGCTCCTCGGAGCTCCCCCGAGGGGCTGATCACGGGGAAAGGGGCCCCCCGGGCGGACTCTGCTAGGTCCCAGCCTGCCACGGTCGCAGCTTGTTCGAGGGACACTTGGAATTCAGGCCAGAGCCAGATCCGCAGACTGCAGGTCTCATGTCAGTGCCTCCTGCTGGGGGTGCAATGGGTTAGGGACCCACGGCTCCCCGCAGGGGGCGGCGGTGGGGGGGCGGCAGGGGAGCTGCAGGCCTGCTGGACACCCCTGTCGGGCCTGTCTCCTGCATCCCCCAGCTGCCGGCCCACTCACCAGTGGAGACACCAGGCTCCTGATGTGTTCAGAATGAGGCTGCATCTGCAGGGCCCAGGGACGCGGCCTCGATGTGTGGCGGGTGGGCTGTGGATCGAGGGCCCGTCTCCACCCCACTCCCTGGCCGGGGCTGAGGTGTCGTCCAGGGGTCGGACAGCTCTCCAAGCCGCTGCCGCTGCTGCAAGTCGCTCGGCCAGTAAATGTGCTCTGGTGATCTGGTGACGCGCCCACCTCGGCCACCTGGGGGGGGGGGGTGGCAGCGGAACTGTCCCCAGCCCAGCTCCCAGGACGGTTCTCTGTGTCGGGTGTGGGGCTCTGAGGCCCTGGGGCCACAGCCAGTGTCCGGGGTGTCTGGCCTCTTCCCTGAGACCCCTTGGATCCACGGGCCCTGCCCAGACGCCATCATGGGGCCTCCCCCGTCTGAGGGAGCCGAGACCCTAAGCCCCGCACGGGGGCCCTGGGCACAGCCTGAGGATTCCGAGGTGGCTGAGGGGCACACCGTCAGTGCAGAGGGTGGGGATGCCACCAAAGGAGGGGGTCTGGTTCCTGCCTCCCTGGACCCCCAGGGCCACAGGGGCCAGGTGTGAGGGCCGTGGGGCTTCAGTCCAGGAGGTTGGGGGCAGGAAGGGGGAGGGGTGTCCAAGTGGGGGCCAGCCCTTGTCGGAATGGGTCTGGGGTCCTGTTTCTCAGCTCAGAGGGGGTGTGTCTATGGGAGTGGGTGGCCCACAGGGTCCTGCACCCTCACCCTGACCCCAGCGCCAGACGCACCCAGCACAGCCCGGCCTCCCTGGCTTCCTGGGGGCGGTGAGGATGGCAGCACCAGTGAGCACGGTCTGGGGGTGGGTGGGCAGAGGGGTCAGCCCTGTGGGCATCAGGCCAGGAAACAGAGATTGGGCAGGGCAGAGACAGAACACAAAGGGACACCTGGGGGCCGGGTGGGGAGCAGGCTCCAGCGAGTGGCCGGCAGGTGTCACCGGGGCCTTGGAGGCTCCTGGGCGGTCACTGACCGACCAAGGCTGAAGGGGGAGCGGGGGGCAGGGGTAGCTGTGTGTCTGAGGGACAAGGCTTCAGTGTGGGGAGCTGTGGGGCTCACCTCACCTTCACCCGAGACCCCAGGGGTCCTGGAGCACCCTCACCTCGGGGAGACAGCTGTCTACAGGACGGCCATGGGCCAGGGCCAGGACGCAGGCCTGGCTTTGCTGACTTTGGCTGGGGGGGTCCGCCCAGCCTGCCTCCCAGAGCCAGTGGGCAGCACCAGCCTTCACCCTTTCCTTCTCCGGGGCCTGACTCAGCCCGAGCCCCCAGGCCCCCACCCTCCCCTAGAGGCGCCCCTCTGAGGTTGTGCCACCCTCAGCCAGATCTCCAGTCTGTTTGCCTGGGAGGGGTGAACAGGCGTCTGGAAGAATCCATGGAGGAGCCCCCATACACTCATCACAGCCTGGGCCCTGTACCCAGCTCCTCTGTGATCTTGGGAAATTCTTGACCCTCAGGGGGTCGGGGCCTCCTCTGCAGTCCAGTGGCCAGTGGCCCCCTGGAGACTGGGCCCAAGGGAGGGAGGAAGGGACAGGGGAAGGCCGGGCCTCATGCAGGGCCAGTGGGAGAAGCCCGCTGGCCTGAGCTGTCCCGCCACCCAGTCCCCGCAGTCTGTGCTGGCTTGTCCGGGGCAGACAGGTGTCTTCAACCCTGGGGGAGGCGCAGGGCCGGCGCGCAGTAGGGCACGCAAGTGTCCGAGAAGTTGGGGCCTCACCTCTGTGCTCCTGAGGGGCCCCCACCCCAGTGGTCATTTCCAGGAGTCGCCACCATCCCCCAGCTCCTCTGGTGGGGCACCTGCCCCAGAAAAGGGTCTCGGACCAAGAACGCAGCAGGGATGTGGCCTGGGAACAAACAGGCCACTCACGTGTCCTGCACAGCCTGCCCTGTGGCTGGTCAGTGGCCCGAGCCTCCGGGGAGTGGCCCCCTAGCGGCTGACGAAGCTGAGACTCCGGGTTGGAGCAGCTGGTCCGGGCCTGATGATAGTGGTGGCCATGGGCTGTAGGGCCAGGACTGGCCTCCGGGCCAGGGGTCGGGATGCAAACCTCGGCTCAGCCACCCCCTCACTGGCCGGTTCCCAGGACATGTGCTGCTGGCCTAGGGACAGAGGCTCCACTGACCAGCTGTGGAGACCTGCACTGAGACCCAGGCGACCAGGGGCCTGTGGAGGGGCGGCTGGGCCCCTGAGGGCCAAGGGTGATGGGGCCTTATGCCCTGCACTGGAGAGCCCTCAGCAGACAGGGAGGTGCCCTTGGCCCTGAACCAGGGGTTGGGTGGGACGTCACCAGCCTGGGGCTGCTCGGCAGGGTGTCTGGGCCGGCGGCCATGGGACATGCAGGCCAGGAGCCCAGGAAAAAGGCTGCAGCTGGATTGGGTGGCCCGTGGCAGCTGGGTGGGGGCAGCAGTGGGGAAGGGCAGGTCCCCCAGGCCCAGCCCCCGTGGCGGGGAGGTGGTGGCCTGCAGTCTGGGGAACGGAGGAGGGCCAGCAGTCAGGATGGCGGCTGGGCTGAAAGCCTGGAGGGGCAGGGGGACGGAGGGCACCCTTCTGAGAACGGCCCCTTGAGCCCCTGGGGCTGCGCTCCCTCGCTCGGACCAGTCCCTCACTCCTGGCACCCACCCATTGTTCCTACTTCGCTGGCTCCGCGTTGTGCCCACGCTCCCACAGTGATGGGGATTTGGGGGAGGCCAGCGGGCCACGGGGCAGGGCTGCTCGGCCCTGGGAGGACTGTCCCCAGGCGGCACGGCGGACCCTCGGGCGCAGCACTCCGGGAGCAGAGGACAGGGAGGGTGGCGCTGTGCCAAGGTCGGCCATAGGCCAGCAGCCGGGGCAAGGGTCCCGGGCCTCTGGCCAGGCCGCCTGCCACCATTTCCGGCAGGAGGGGTGCTGGGCAGGGTCCCTCTGGGCGGGCCCCTCACGGGCGGGGAGCTGTCTACGTGGGGAAGCTCCTGGCGCGTCACATCGAGCTATTCTCAGCCTCTCTCCATTTATGGCTCCGGAAGCGGCTGCTGCGCTGCCGAGATTTCACGGGAGGCACAGGGACAGCAGGAAGATGCCACCTCCTCCCTGGCGCTGTGTCCCAAATCTCCAGTTCCGGGGTGTCTGGCCAGGGCCAGCTGGCAGCCAGCCCCCCCACCCCCCGGCTGAGGGGCAGGCCACCTGGCCTGGGTAGGGCCCAGTGGGGCAGAGAGGAGGGGGCCCCCGAGGTTCCAAGTCCCCAGGGGGCTCCCACCAGCTGCTGGGCGGTCCTCACCTCCTCCCAGGCCTGACTGCAAGGGCCGTCGTGTGATGCCCTCAACCCTGAACCCTGACCAGCCCTCAGCTGGTCCCTCCCGCCGCCTGCCACACTGGGCCCTGGGTGGCGGCGGGGGCACTGGCCTGAGCATTGCCCCACCTGCCTGCACCTGCAGACCACTGTCCTCCCTCCAGGCCACAGACCCACCGCTGTGAGCCGGGCCTCTGGACCCCTTCCCACTGCCCCCTGCCCTCCAGGCTCTGCCACTGGGGACAGACAGAACCCAGCCGCCCCCGTCCCCGCCCTGCTGCACCCCTGCACGTGGCTCGCCCCTGCTCGCCCTCCAGCTGTCCCCGCCCATCAGAGCCCCCTGGGCTGCTGGCCCCAGCACTCTGGGGGCAGTTGGGGCATTTCTGAATGGAAGGAGTCTCCTTGGGGCAGGACCCAGGTGGGTCTTGCCCAGCTCGGGGCCTGGCATACCTCAGCTGGACAGAGTTCAGGAAGACACCGTGCACACTCACACATGTGCACCCAGGAGCAGGCATGTTCCATGTTCCAGGCACGTACCAGAAGACTGCTCTCCCTGCCCTGGGATGCTGGGGAGGCTTCCTGGAGGCGGTGACGCTGGACTCAGCTTTGGACAGCACTTGAAGGCGCACGTGGTGTCACGCTTGGGCTTCAACACCCGGTCAGGGTGGTGGGTAGGGGCATGGATGGGGCATTTCTGGGAGAGGATCCCCCCCAGAGACATCCACTCCTCACCGCGCACCAGCACCGTCAGCCCCCAAGCCACCTGGGCTGACAAGGACCTCAGCCACCATTATTGCAGCCTGCGCCGTGTGTGCGAGCGATGACAAGAGGGGACGTGGCACCTCGAGGAGAAGCGGGAGGGTAGGCAGGCGCCTGGCTCCTGTCCGGTGGTCTGCGGACCCTCAGACTTGGCTTGAGGCAGCTGCGGACCCGAGGGCACATTTTAGACCCAGACCCCCTGTGGAGCTGCGCTCGCTCCCCCCAGCCGCCGCCGTGACGCGGCAGTGGTCTGTCCCCCGCCTGGGACCCAGCCTGATCCCCCGAAGCTGCGGGTGGCGCTGTGCCGAGCTTGAGGCTCCGCGCAGGGGCTGGACCCGCTGCCACCGCGCTGCCTGGTGCCCTCCATGGGGCGGCTGCGGGGGGGTCACCTCCGTGGGGTGGTGACAGTGCCCATTTTATGGGGCAATCTGCACTTCCCTGCACCCCACCTGGCGCAGTGCCTGTCAAGTCGGGCTCGGGAGCTGTTTGTTGATTGAATGGCTGACCCACCGCACGGCTGAGCAGGGCACAGATGGTCGAGTGCCTGTGCCTATGAGGAAGCTGAGGATGAACAGGGCAAGGCCACTCACGTGGCGGGGGGGCGCTGGCAGGCCTCTCCCCACGCCCCTCACCCTCCCACCCTGGCTCTGGCCTCCTTGAGGCGAGGCCTGGACGAGAGTCCCTGGCCCTCTCTCGGCCGCGGTTCCCCCCACCATAACGGCTGGGAGGTGGCGAGGCTGGGGGACTGCCCCCCAGGCCTTTAGCTCCTGGACTCAGCCTCCTGGTCCTGGGTTCGGGGGACGCCTGCTGGGCACAAGGAGAATCTGGCTCAGGCACCGCCGTGCCAGGATCATCGGAAAAATACCAAACTTTCCTGGGAGGCTGGGCCGGAAGATGCTGAGGCAGGAAGGCGGGGGGGGGGGGCTCTGCTGTGCTGGGCTGGGAAGGAACAGGCTGCCTGTTCCGGGGACAGGACGAAGCGCGCACCCTGCCAAGCCGGAGAAGGGAGGGATCGGAAAGAAAACGTTCCCCAGCTCCATGGTGCCTCCCCAAGCCCCAGGCCGCGCCCAGCCCCTGCCCTTGTCCCCTCCCGTCTCAGGCCCCTCGGCCCGCAGTCAGCGTTTGCCCTGCACCGAGGGGCCTCTGAGACCCCTGCTCCATCCTGCCCCAAGCTGCCCTGCTGCAGAGGGGACACCAGCCCGGTGTGGCCCAGGGTCCCCGCCAGCTGCCACTCCCTGAACATCTGTGATGATGGGGGTGGGGGGTCGGGGGTCGGAAGTCTCCGTGACAGATGACAGGACAGCCCACCACCTGCATGACAAGTCTGCCTTTGCTGGAGTCTCTGCGTCTCCGTCTTCCCCACCTCAGCCCGTCTTTCCTCCTTGGTCTTCACCCTCCCCCCTCAGTCGCAGCTCTGAGCTGAGGGGTCCTGGCCCCCTGCGGCACCCTGGCGGGGAGGGGCATGCTGGCTGGGGCAGGGCCAGCAGGTGCCCTCCCAGCTGCCTGGCTCAGACGGCAGGCCGTCTGCCAGCCGCCCAGCACTGCCTCCGAGGCAGACAGAGTAGGGGAGCAGCATCCGAGAGGCCACAGGCGGGGGCTGCCGCGTCCACCTGCCAGGTCCCAGGAGTGATATGGTGTCAGAAGCCTCAGGCAGGGCAAGAGAAGGGGCCCTTGGCCTCAGGGACCCCGGCCCTGTCACCCTGTTTCCTGGGAGGAAATTGAGGCCGGGGTGGGCCCAGTGTCTCCAACCAGAAACGGACTCCAACCCTCCCTCTGTTTGTGACCCCACCGAAGGCCCGCTCTAGGCAAGGCCCGCGCAGGCTGAGCCCACGAATGCCCTGCCCTGCGCGCGGCAGCGGCAGGAGGAGCGGCCCGGAGTCACAGGCCCTGCTCCTCAGGGACCCCTGGGCCGGAGTGGAGAGAGGCTGTCCGCCAGGAAGGGCAGGTCCAGGAGCCGGCCTGCTGTGGGCTCCCTGTGGCGGGCACAGGGCCAGCCTGGTCCGTGGTGGCAATGGGATGAGGCCATGTGACTCGGATGGCCCCACAGGGTGGCAGGTGGGCACCTGGACCACAAGCCAAGGCCAGACAGGAAGAGGCAGGGGAGAGTGGCAGGCAGAGGCCCGCCCCGCGCCCAGCCACCCTGCTTTTCCTGCACAAGGACGGGGCTGGGAGGCAGCTGCTGGCCTCAGCTGGAGTGTGTGCATGCATGCGCACCACACACAATGACCTGCACATGCACGTGTGCACACATGCACATGTATGCACACATCACATGTGAATGCATGTCTGCACACGTGTGTGCCTGTGCACACACAAGTGAGAGGGCATGCCCATGCACATGCATGCATGTCAGGTGCGGGTTGGGGCGTGAGGTGGCCTGGAGCTGGCCCCCACCCCTGCCAGTGCCCCTCACGCCCGGGTGCTGACCGCCCACACAGCATCAGGGGGCCCGGAGCTGAGGGATGCCCCCGTGGGCAGGGGTGAGGCTGCGGGGAGGCACTTGGTGGGTGGGCATGGCTGTGAGGCTGGCAGGGGGTCTGAGAGGCACGAGGTTTCGTGGGGGGTGCTCCCTGAGGCTTTGGATTCGAGAGAGATCCATTCTGAGATCAGCCCCGGGGGCAGAAGCCAGAACCCCAGAGGGGCTCGAATGGGGGCTGCCTGGATTTGAGCTGGGCAGAAACCCGCCCCCCTCAACGGTGGCCAGGCCTGCCCTCCCTCCCTCCTTCTAGGGCAGGTAAGGCCTCCGAAGGTGCCAGGCCCAGGAGCAGCACACTGGTCGAGCTCTGAGAGTGGGCGTCCCCAGGGCCCCCCTCCCCTGCCCCTGTCCACCCTGAGCATCCTTCCCCGGGTGAGGCTGGGGGTGGGGTCTGCACGCTGTGGGGGAAGGTGGCGCGGAGGGCAGGGCACACCCCCCCCCCCCAGGCGGGGGAGCAGCGGCCCGTTTTCTAGAGCGGGGAAGAATGGAGCTTCGGCTCCAGTGCGGAGGTTTGCCGAGGGCTTCTGGGGCGATAATTGGGCAGCGATTATGTGTTCTCCAGCAAGCAGAGCCGCAGCCTGTTGCGACCTGTCACCGAGGCCCCGAGAGCTCGGCCTCCGTGCAGTCCTGCCGGGCTGGCCCCAGCATCTCCCCTTCCCCTGTCCTGGCCGTGGGAGGGGGACGCCCAGGGCCCGGGTCAAGCCCAGCCCAACCTTGACACCCTGTCTCGGCCATCCCCCTCCAACAAAGCCGAAGCATCACCCCTGCCTTCCGATCTCTTGCCTTTACTGCCCCCTTCCCCAGCCCCTCTAACCCCCCCCAGCTTCTCCCCGCCTGGTCAAGCCCTCCCCGGCCCCCTGGGCTCTGGCTGGGCTCCCCTTCCCCCGGAAGCCCTGTGGAGGACCACAGCCGCCTTGGGTGGGGAGGGGCGAGGCTGGAGACCGCTGTGGGCCCAAGGACAGCTGGTCAGGGTGCCTGGGCCTGGAGAGCAGCCCTCAGGGGCTTTATAAACTGTGGGGGGACGAGGGGCGGCTCCCGGTCACTCAGGTGCCGGCTCTGGCACTTCCACGGCACAGGAGAGTGGGTGCGCACACGGGTGGTGGGTGAGTGAGGTCCCTGGCCAGCTGGCTCAGGGGCACCCCCACCCCGCCAAGGGCCCTCAGACACGGGCCGAGCTCACCTCAGACACCGGGACAGGCTCCCGGTCACGCACACCCCGCAGGAGACTCACACGCAGGCCTGCAGGCTCCCCGGCTGGGAACGCCCGGCCGGAGACTCCGGGATTCCTGCTCTGGAAGCTTCCCTGCCGCCTCCCCCTCCCTGCACCGTGCGCCCCCACCCCTGCTGCCCACCCACTCGCCTTTAATTAGAAATGCCAAGAGAGCGATTTTTGGAGACTTTGTGCCAGCAAGACTTTCCCGTCCACAGCAGGGGCGGAAGCTCAGAGAAAAGGAGGAGACAGATTGGCCCTGGGCGGGGAGGGGGGCCCCGGGAGCGGGGGAGGGGCCGGGGAGCGTGGGGACCCCAGAGTGTGGGCACCTGAGCTGTGTGTCATGGAGTGAGCCAGAGCAAGTGGGGCGTGCGAGGGGCGTGGGGTGAGCATGTGTGTGGGGGATGCATGTGTCGGGGGGTGAGTGTGCCTGTGGGGGTGCGCGTGTGGGGAGCTGTGACTGGGACATGAGTGTGCAGTGTGTGTGAGGAGGGAGCGGGGAAAGGGCAGCAGGGCTCAGGCGTCTTGACGGGCACTGGCCACGTCTGGGCACCTCTGGCCGTGGGCAGCGGTGTTTGTTACCTGTGCCCGGGGAACAGCAGAGGACCTGGGGCCCGGGCCCATCCCCCTGTGGTAACCCGGGAAGGACGTCCTTCCCGCCACTGTTGCCAGGGAGGCGGAGGGGAATCTCAGCTTCCGGAGCCCTATTCCTTATATGGTGGTGTCTTCTCGCCTCAGCCTCTCTGCCGACTGCAGAGGCTCCCCGCCGCCCGCCTCCCCGCCCTCCCCCTCTGCCCAGCTCTGGAAGTCTGCAGCCGCTGACCCGGTGCCCCCAGTGGCCTGGGTGGCTCAGGGCCCAGCCCCCTGCAGGACCCCTCCACCTCCTCCCGCCCCACCCCAGGGAGAAGCTTCCAGATTCCCCTGGGGGCACTAAGTGGAGGAGTCTTGGGCCTCACTGAAGCCCTGAGCGTGGGGCAGTCCCGGCAGCCATGGCAGAGGCCAGCACATCCACACCAGTGCCTGGGGCCAGCAGACCCAGGACCTGGGGCCCGTCCCTCACACACAGCCGGAAGGGCTGGCCCGGGACAGGGGTGGGCAGACGCTCCGGGCCACACTTGGGACCCACACCTGACACTGGGGAGTGAGCCTGTGCCTCGGGCCAGAAGGCTCCCTACCCTTCAGCTCCAGGGGATGGAGGGTCAGAGTATACCGGCAGCCGTCAGGGTTAACCTGCGCCTGGGTGTCTGCTGCTGGATGGGCAGGCTCCCTGTCAGGGTCGGGAGCAATGAGGACCCAGGAGAGCACAGCACCCGCCTCCCCCTATAAAAAGAGAGAGATGAGAGGAGGAGGCCCACCCTGAGGCCTTGGGGGAGGGGCTTCCTGCTTACCCTCCAGTCGGGGGGCGGCCTCTCCAGGCACACAGCTGCACCTCCCCGCCCAGTGCCTGCTGGGGGTGGTCGCTGGTCCCCCAAGCTGAATGACCCTGGGGAGGGGGCGGTGGAGCCAGCGGATTAGTCACCCGAGGCCAGCGTGTGTGCAGGGGGTGGGTCCTACCTCCCTGCCAAGCTCGAGTGGGCGCGGAGGCGGGCTCGCAGGGTGGGCGCGCGGGCCAATGGGAGCCGGGACTCAGCGCAGGGAGGCCGCCCACGGCCGCGCTGGCAGCATAAAGAGCCGGCGCGCGGCGGCAGGCTGCAGAGCTCGGCGCCGCTGCTCCCGCACCGCCTTCCTGCGCTGCCGCTTTCCTGAGCTGCTGCTGCCGCTTTCCTGAGCTGCTGCTGCTGCCGCCGCGGCACCAGACCCAGCGAGACCCAGCCTCCGCTGCCCCGCCAGACTCGTTGCTGCCGGCGCGCCTGCACCTGCGCACGGCCGGACCCCGAAGCCCCGCCGGCCCAAGAGGACTTTGCAACCCGCCGCCTCCCTCTTGTCCCAGCACCTGCGCGCAAATGGAGCTGGACCACAGGACGAGCGGCGGCCTTCATGCCTACCCCGGGCCTCGAGGCGGGCCGGTGGCCAAGCCCAACGTGATCCTGCAGATCGGGAAGTGCCGGACCGAGATGCTGGAGCACGTGCGGAGGACCCACCGGCACCTGCTGGCGGAGGTGTCCAAGCAGGTGGAGCGGGAGCTGAAGGGGCTGCACAGGTCGGTGGGTAAGCTGGAGAACAACCTGGACGGCTACGTGCCCACGAGCGACTCCCAGCGCTGGAAGAAGTCCATCAAGGCCTGCCTGTGCCGCTGCCAGGAGACCATCGCCCACCTGGAGCGCTGGGTCAAGCGCGAGATGCACGTGTGGCGGGAGATCTTCTACCGGCTGGAGAGGTGGGCCGATCGCCTGGAGGCCATGGGCAGCAAGTACCAGGTGGGCAGCGACCCGGCCCGCCACACCGTCTCCGTGGGCGTCGGGGGTCCCGAGGGCTGCTGCCAGGAGGCCGACGGCTACGACTACACGGTCAGCCCCTACGCCATCACCCCGCCGCCGGCCGCCGGCGAGCTGCCGGGGCAGGAGCTGGAGGAGGCCCAGCAGTACCCGCCCTGGGGGCCCGGCGAGGACGGGCAGCCCAGCCCCGGCGTGGACACGCAGATCTTCGAGGACCCGCACGAGTTCCTCAGCCACCTGGAGGAGTACCTGCGACAGGTGGGCGGCTCCGAGGAGTACTGGCTGTCGCAGATCCAGAACCACATGAACGGGCCGGCCAAGAAGTGGTGGGAGTTCAAGCAGGGCTCGGTGCGGAACTGGGTGCAGTTCAAGAAGGAGTTCCTGCAGTACAGCGAGGGCACGCTGTCCCGGGAGGCCCTGCAGCGGGAGCTGGACCTGCCGCAGAAGCAGGGCGAGCCGCTGGACCAATTCCTGTGGCGCAAGAGGGACCTGTACCAGACGCTCTACGTGGACGCCGACGAGGAGGAGATCATCCAGTACGTGGTGGGCACCCTACAGCCCAAGCTCAAGCGCTTCCTGCGGCACCCGCTGCCCAAGACCCTGGAGCAGCTCATCCAGCGGGGCCTGGAGGTGCAGGGCGGCCTGGAGCAGGTGGCCGAGCCGCCCAGCCCCCAGCCCCCCGCCGAGGAGGAGGACGAGGCCGAGGCTGAGGCCGAGGCCGAGGCTGAGAACGAGGCGCTCACGCCGGCCCTCACCAACGAGTCTGTGGCCAGCGACCGGACCCAGCCCGAGTAGAGGGCCTTCCGGCCCCTGCCTGTCTGCCACACCCTACCTGTGGCCTTTGCCAACCAGGACTTTTGAGCTGGGCTGACCCCCGCAGGGGAAGCCCTCGTCCCCGTCCTGGTGGACGCTCCCGATACCCTCCCAGCCTGATTCACACAGCACATGCCACCCAGTTCTGGACAGCGCCCCCCATACAGTGAAGGAGCCCCCGTCCCCTGCAGGACCCGGCCCGGCCCCCTCCCTCCGTCTGTCTCCCAGGGCCTGGGCCTGCTTGGGCCGCCCCCTGCCCCACCAATACACACACACACTCTCAGGCCATGACAGCGGTCCCCGCCTCATCCAGCTCCAAGCCTGGGCCCTCTGGGCTCTCAGAAACCATGAGTCCCAGTGGCTCCAGCCGGCAGGCTCCACGCTCGGGGGACACCCCAGAGCAGAAGCGAAAGCACACCCGGTGCCCAGTGCCGTGGGACCGCAGCTCCTGGCCAGCGCCCCCTCCTGGCAGTCGCCGCGCAGGCCAGCCAGCCCGCCTCGGACAGCACAGTGTGGCTCCGTGTCCTAGAGGACACCGAAGCTCAGGCGCAGCCTCAGCAGTAGCAGCAGCCTCAGCAGCAGCAGACCTGGCCTCCCAGTCTCCTGGCCCCTCAGGTGAGCCCCTGCGTCAGGGCACTACCACTAGGGGTCGCCATAGAGCTGGGAGGGCCCAGGGCCAAGTCCCTGTTCCAGGCCAGCCCACAGAGCCTCAGAGGCACCCCAGCAAGTTAGCAGCAGGGGCTGGGGTGGGGGCGGCACCGTGGAGAGGTGGGAAGGAGCAGAGACCACAGGGCCGGGGAGAGGGGCCGGGTGGGAGGCGGGCTGGGGGAGGCTGCTGAGCCAGCTCTCACAGTGCCCGTGTTTCTCTCCCCCAGCGGTGTCCGTGACTCACGCCAGCTCGGCGGGTGACTCAGCCATGGCAGGCGGGGGGGTCCCCAGAGGCCCGAGTCCTCGAACCGGCTGAGGCAGCAGCCGGTGTCCCCGGAGCCAGGAGAGTGACAACAGGTAATGGAGCCCCAACCCCCGCACCGAGACCCTGACCCTCAGCTGTCCTTCCCAGGGGGGCCTTTGGGTCCCTCTGCAGGCCCAGGTCCTGCCCCCGCCCCAGGCCTCTGGGCCAGCTGGGGGGCAGCCCACCAGGGTCCCCGGGGCTCTGGCCCCAGGGAACAGCCCTGTTCTGCCCTTCCTGTCTGCAGCCCTGGCCACCGGCCCTGTCCCTGAGCGTCCCTGTCTTCCTTTTGCAGGTCCCATGGCTCACCCAGAGCCCCGCTGCTGAGCCTGCACTGCCCGCCGCGCTCTCCTCCGTCAGCCGCCTGCACAGGAGGAGAGGTCTGAGGCCCTCCAGGGGGTGCTGCAGAGAAGAGGGTCCCGGGAAGGCCAGCGCTGAAGATGCCCAGCCTGAAGGCCAGGGCCTGCCGCTCTGCCCGCTGGCCCCCAGGACCTCTGCGGCTGGAGCCGTGGTCCTACACCCCGGGCCCCGCCTTGCTCCAGCCCAGCAGCCCTGCACACTGTGCAGCCTCCTCCCCCGCCAGAGCTTCCCGAGAGCCCTGGCCCCGAGGCCACCGGGCCAGCCCCAGGATACCCCAAAGCCTCGCTCCTGGGGCTCCAGCTGGCTCTCTGCCAGCCACCGCTGCCCAGGCCCTGACCGCCCCTCCCAGCACCACACCCTGGTGCTGCAGAGCAGGGCCTGTTTGGGGGTCCCCATTCCGCCTGCCCGCTGGGGGTTCCCAGACTTGGGGACAACATCTGCAGGTGACCGTCGGCTCCTTCACACTGTACCCCTGCCGGCCCCCCCCAAATTTTATTTTTACACATGAGCCATAACCCATCCTCTCAGGCTGCAGGGGGCCCTGGGTCCCCTGCCTCCACAGACCAAGCCTAGAGGGCCGGGCCAGGCTGGGGCCCCCCTCCCTGAAGACAGACCCTTTTGTAAGATTTTCTTAATAAAACGCCGAGAACTGGTGGACGGTGTGCATTCGTCTGTGCCCGCGGGCATGCTGGGTGGGGCCGCAGGAGGACACAGCCGCTGAACTTGGACTGAGGGGCCCCTGGGGGCCCTGGGGAGCACAGCCCACTGCTGCCCAGGGCAGCTGGGTCGGGTCCTGGTTGCTCCGGTTGCAGGGGCCTTAGGGACTCTCCTAGAGAATCGGTCAGGGCAGCGCCACCACACCCCACCCCTCCCAGGCAGGCAGCAGGCCAGTGGGGCCGCATGGAGGCTGAGGCAACCCCTCCCCTTGCTGGGGGCCTGCCCAGTTGGGGCCCTGGGAACTCTTCTTCCCCCCGGGCTCAGCGCCACAGAAACCTGCGACCCGGGGGGGACTTCTCAGGCCCTGGAGCCCTGGGGACAGGAAACCCACGTCCCTGTGGGGAGGGAACTCTGGCGGGTCCTGGCCGCAGAACCATGCATTTGGTCTCTCTAAGTCTCAGCGTCCTCATCCTCGAAATGGGGGACCCTCACTGACACAGTCCGTGTGTGGGCTCGTGAACTCAGGAGTAAGGGCTCTGGTACCCTGGGGCCACCTGCCTCTGGGGCACGCCAGGTCCTCAGGGGGAGGGGGAGGTATCCCGGAGAAGGCGCATGCCCACCAGGGTTTCAGGAGAGGCAGGACGGGTGGGGAACAGATGGGGCGAGGTCTGTGATGAGGAGTCAGCATGCTGTCATGGGGCTGGCCCGGCCGCCGGCCGGCGGTACCCTCCACTCCCAGGCCAGGGCCCGCTCTGCTGGGAAAGCCGTTCGGCGGATGGACGGAGCCGGGCCCAGCTGGACCGCCTCAGCGGCTGCCCCACCCACACAGGGCCCCTGGACAGCCAGATGGGGGTGTGATGCACACCCAGGGACAGCACCCTAGCCAAGGGCCAGCCCAGCCCAGCTGAGGTCCTGCCCCTCAGGAGGCGCTGGGCCTGCTGGCGGGGAGGTGCGGCGGCTGCAGGGGTGCCGCCCAGGCTGGGCAGGGCTGCCCGTCCGAGAGCCTGGACATGGGGCCAGAGTCTGCTGGGACCCGAGAGGGGAGCACCTGCAGCCCGGAATTTCTGTCACCCTCTGTCCGGAGGGAACGGGCCTCTGCCTCCCTACGCTCCCCTCTTCTTTGCTGTACGTGGTGACAGCACTGAGAAAGAGGGGACAGGGAGCTGAGGGAACGGGGGTGGGCACCATGGGGGTGCCCTGGTGGGATTTCTCTTCGGGAATCCTGCTACGCCGCCCCAGGCTGCCAGTGGCGGGTGCCCTGTCCCCCGCCCACCCCAGACGTGGCTCCCCGTCACCGGGGCGGAGCAGGCTGATCCGACACTTCCGGTGCTTCCGCAGGCAGCCTCAGTCTTTGCGCCTCTGTTCTCTCTCCCTGTCTGTGCGTCTGTGCCTGTTTGTCTGCCTCTGTCTGTCCTCCTCGGCCCCCTCCCTCAGCAGAGCGGGGAAGGAGCTGGGGGTCAGCGTGGGGGGATTCCTGCAGGCCCTGGGGATGAGGGGGTGCAGGGGCAGGAGGGCGCTTTGTGGAAGACAAGGAGGGACAAAGGGGAGCAGCCTGTGGGGTGGGAGCCCTCGGGTGGGAGTCGGGAGGACCTGGGGGGGGCTGGAGGGCGCACCTGGCTGGCACCCCAGCCCTTCCCCAAGCAGCCGCCCCTCAGATGAGGCTGAATCAGCAGTGTCCCCGCCAGGCTCCTTCCCCCTTCCCGCTCCTGGGCCGCCCAGCTCTGGTTGAACCCTCCACGCTGAGACACCCAGTGTTCGCCCTCCCCTTTCGGGGCCAGGATTCAGGGCTGCAGCTGCAGGGGTCCTCTGGCCCTCGCCCACCACTGCTGTCTGAGAGGGGGCCTCAGAGTGGAATGGGGAAACTGAGGCCTGAGCGGGCAGGGGCTCACCAGGTGAAGCGAACGGTCCCCTTCACATCTCCGTCGGCCTCGGCTGAGCCTGCGGGCCGAGGTCAGGTGGCAAGTGTCCCTTCCTTGGCTCGGGCCAGGGGTCCTGCCGGTCATCTCTGGCCTGTCCTGCCTTATGTAGCCCTGAATGGGTGTCGCTCTGCCTGGCCAGCCTGCCCTGCTCTGTTAGCCCCTCTGAGCCCCACCCCAATGCCAGAAACTCAAGCCACCCCGGGGGACCACGTGGCCTGAGGGCTGGACCTGGAGCCCCCAACCGAGGGCCAGTCCTGCTCTTCCCTGCACCTGCATGTCCATCCGGCGCTGCCTCCACTTCCAGCAGGGAGGGGGCCTAGGAGAGGCCTGACTGCCCCCCCCCCAGCCTCCCTTCCCAGGGCAGGCCGGCTAGAGGCTCCCCGTTTTTGTGTAACTGCACAGGACACCCCTAAATGTTGCTGTCTGTCCCTTCCCCAGCCTCACTCGGTGTCGGGCTGCCCCAGCCAGGGAGCCGGCCTTCCCCCCGGCCCATACCACCAGGCCAGAGCGCCTTTTCCATCAGCTCGCCATTCAGTGCCCAGCTGTCCTGGCCCCAAACGCCCCCCAGGGCCGAGGCCGGCGCCTCCGCCTCCTTTCACGCTCATTTGTGTGTGAATTCCGGAATTCCAGGTTCCCGTGGTCTGGGCGCCGTCCCCCACAGCGCCCTGCCCCTGACCAGGTGCTGTCCTGCCTCAGGCCGAGGCTGCGGGTCCAAGCCAGCCCACCAGAGCCCTGCCCGGCCCCCGCCACTGTGGTGGGCATCGACCCCAGTCCTGGGTCTGGGCCCCCTTAGCCCCACCTCCTACGCCACCCACCCTTCTGTCTCCACTTAAAAAAGAAAAAAACAAATTTAAGAACTTATTTATTTTTAGGGAGAGGGGAAGGGAGGGAGAGAAACATAGAGCACTTACCTCTTGTACGCCCCTCCCCGCCAGCTGGGAACTGAATCCAAAACCCAGGTCTGCGCCCCGACCAGGAGTCGAACCGGTGACCTTTCAATCTGCAGGACGATGCCCAACCCACTGAGCCACACCAGCCAGGGCTCTGCCTGTACTACGGTCTCTTTCCCTCTCAGCCTCATCCTGCCGGGCCCTATCCTCCCAGAATCCCACCTCAGCCCACTGCCTTCCTCCCTCTGCCTCCTCCCTCCGACCTGCCCTCTGACCTGCCCTCTGACCTGCCCTCCTTGCCGGAGCCCAGGACCTTACACCCCGGGCACAGGTTCCACTTCGGTGACCTCAGTGACCTCAGCACAGCGGGAAGGAGCCAGGGCTGACAAGCCCCTTCCCCTGTCCTTGCCAGGGCCCCAAGTTGGGCGCCACCCCGAGGAGGAGCCTTGGAGGCCACTGGGGGCCACTGGGGGCCCAGCTGGGAAGGGCGGGACTGAGCTTCGGCCTCTGTCCCGTCTCCGAGTCGCAGCCCTGCAGCCCTGCACAGAGCGCCCCTCCGGTGCCCGAGGGAGGCGGGTCTCGCTTAGAGGCTGTTCCCCAGAGACGGCAGCTCCCTGAAGAGGGAGCGAGCCCCTCACCCGAGGGCAACCACGGCCCTGGGGAGCTGCTCAGACCAGGGACCCCTGAGGCCCGCCCGACTCCACCCTCAGCTGCCCCTGGGAGTCCCACTGGGAGCCGCAAAGCTGCCCAGGACCCTTCCACCCCCACCCTTTCCAAGGAGAGCGGCCCGCCAGCCGGACTTCCCACGCAGCCCCACTCCCGCCCTCCCCTCCCCGACTTCCCTATCCGACACCCTCAGGTGTCCTCCTCGGACCCTCCTCTCTCCGCCCCGTCCTGGCACCTGCCTGCGGCTCCCGAGGACACAGCCCCCCCATGCCTGCCCGGCACCCCCTCCTTCCCCCGGGTGCCTCCTTGAGGGGCCCTGGGCTCCCCACTCCTGCTGCTGGCTTGTCTGGCATCTTCTGTGCCAGGAGTCTGAGTGTGAAGGGGCTATTTTTAGCCCGTTATCCCCGGAATTATCTCGTCTCTGGCCCTGGTGTTTGGTTCAGCCGGAAAATGTCGGCCTGTCTCTTCACACTCAGGGGAAGCCGGGAGAGGGGGACCCCACGGAACCTCCTCTGTGCTCATGCCGCTGGGGGGCTCTGCCTGTCCACTGACAGAGGGGCCTGGGCACGGGAGACAGGCTGGGGGTTCCGGCTGGGCCCCTCACATGCCGGCACAGCCCTGGAGTCGAGGCCTGGCTGGGGGGCCGCTAGAGCCAGCCTTGCAAGGAACCCACCCCCCTCCGTGACGGCTCAGACTTGGCCTGGGAGCAGAGACGCTGCTTTTCTCTGGTCCGCTCAGGCCCCCACCTCTGCCAGGGCCCGGTCCTCCCTCAGCAGGGGCCGGTGTGGGAGCCACGAGGATACTCTAGCTGCAGGCGGCTCTGGTCAGCTCGGCTTGGGAGCCGTTGCCATGGGGCTTCCCCGCCAGGGTCAAGGGAGTGAGGGGCCAAGGCAGCCTGCACTGTGGGCTGGGTTTCTCAGACCATCCTCTCTGGGAGGCAGGCATGGGGGTGGGAGCAGGAAAGAGGCTTCTCAGTCAGGGCAGACGGGTGAGGTGCCTGAGGGTCTGGGGCCAGGACCCGCCTAGGACCCGCCTAGGACCCGCCCAGGACTCCAGTTCCCAGCCCCCAGACCACCTCACCGTCCCTCCAATATGCCTCCTGAGGTTGTCTGGCTCCCTGCTCCCCAGCCTCCTTTGGCTCCCCTCAACCCGGCCTCCCAGCTGTTTGGTGGCCTGCCTCCTCCAGGAAGTCCCCCATGATTTTGCTCTCATTCAAGTAAGCCCTAGCAAGTAAGTCAGCCTGGACACATTGCCTGTATCACAGCTCTGCTTCCACCCCCGCAAGTCTCCCCACCCCAAGAACAGAAGAAGGGCCTCCTGAGCTGGCATTTGGCTCCTTGGGACACTCCTCCTGCATGCTGGCCTGACCACCCCGGCCGTGGACTCAGTTACCCTGCAGGGGCCTGGTCTCAGCCAGCAGCGCCCTTCTGCCGCCGTCACCGGCCAGCGCGTGGCTCCTTCAGCCCCCGGCCGTGCCTTCCCTCCGTCTCCATTTCTCCTTGGGTGCTTGTTTCTGGACCTGTTGGCCTCTTTTAGTGCTTGGTGCATTTTCAGTCTTCTCCCTTCCCCCACCGTCTCGGCGTTGCTATGGGAACCAGGCTGAAGCACCCACAGCACCCCAGATGGGCGCATTGCAGGGGCACTTTTGTGTCTGTACGTCTGTGCAGGACATGTGTCCCGGCGGCAGGATCGGCGGGGGCTCAGGGCCTTCACGATGGCAACCAGGGGTCCACAGCGGGAGCACCCCCACCAGGGGCAGAGCCCCGCCGCTGCCACCGCCCCCGCCTCTCTTCACGGTCACTTCCTCCTGGGCTGTCACCATCCTGACCCCATTGACATCAGCCTGGTCATCGCTGTCTAGGAACCGTGCGGGGAGGAGGGCACGGCGCCAGTGGACCGCAGCCTCGCTTGTCTTCCGAGTCCACCCAGCCCGGAGCTCCGAGCCTGGAGTCCCAGCAAGCCGTGTGGGTGGGAGGAAAGGGGACCTCTGGGAGGGGGAGACCGGAGACCCCCTCCTCCCTTCCCGCCCCCCCCCCGCACCTCCCAGCCAGGATGTAGGCTGGTGGGCTGGCTCTCAGGGGCCAGAGGGGGCCCTGGGCACCCCCAGGCCAGGCTTGCCAGGCCTCCCTCTCAACCCGGCAACCCCGCTTCCTCCCCCGACCCAGCTCCACACACCTGACCAGAGACCCTCCCGACCCTGACCACCCCCACCCAAGACTGGCATTCTTCCTGCACTGGGTCCAATTTTGCATGTATTAGGTTAAGTAAAATATGTGATTAAAATCAATTTCATCTTTATTTTTTTACTGTAGTCACTAGCCACGCTCATTTCATTTCCGGTGTCTGGAGCTCCCTGCCTTGCCCACGGGAGCAGGGGCAGTACCTCCGGGCTGGGCCTCCGTTTCTTGGTGCACACAGTGGGGGGCAAGGGTGGGCTTGCTGACCATGGCCACCCTGGGGGGCTCTGCAGCCCTGGGGGCCCCGTGGGCTGGGACAGGCTCCACCCAGCGTCTGAGACAGCTCCTGTCACCTCGGAGGTGCAGGCTCGGAGCCCCGAGTCCGCAGGCAGCGATTGCCACAGAGCAATTGAGGACTCCAGCGAGGGCGGCCTGCCACCGAGGCCGCCCGCTCCTGACAGCGGTGGCGTCCAACGCCTGAGGCCAATTCCACGCTTGTCCCGAGAGGCGTCTCTCCCAAAGCAGGGCTGGGCCTGCGCCCTGGGGACACAGACCCGAGGCTGGGACTTCCTCTGAAAGAGGCAGCGGGATGATAGGGTTGTCCCCAGGGAGAGCAGCGACCCCCGGGCAGGACGAGCCCTGGAAGCCGTGGACCTGCTGCACTCGCAGCCCCCGCCCTGCCCACGCGGTCGGAGGAGCGTGGGCTCTCACGGAGCAAACCCACGAGGGACTCAGGCCCTGCCGCTGGCTTGCCCGCCCAGGTCTGCCAGGCGACGCGGCTGCCGGTCCCTTGGTCCCTCGGCTGTGGCCAAGGGCAGCTGCCTGGAAGGGCGGCTCCCATTCTGCCCCCTGCCCCGCCCCCCAAAACCTGCTGTTCTCCATCATCACAAGGAGGGGGGACCCGGCAACTCCCCGGCTGCAGCGCGGCAAGCCGGCCTGGCTTGCTTAGAGGTCTCCCCACCAAGCCTGGGCCCCCTGGAGGGCCGAGAGGGGTCTGCCCTGCAAGTCCGGCCCCAGAACCAAACTTGCCTTAGACCCCGAGCCTTCTCGCGGGCGGGAGGCCTGACCGGCACCGGCCGCCCACACCCTCACTGGCTGGTTGGAAAACCCTTGTGGAGCCTCTCGGTGCACCAGAGGGTGAAGCTCAGGGTGTCCCCGTGAGAGCTGCTGCCGGTCAGGGCGGGGCCAGCTCAGAAGACTCGCCACGGCCACTTGGGCAGAGGAAGAAGCTGGGCGCCGGCGCAGCTGTACCAGGGAAGCCTTCCAAGAGGCTGTGCTGTGTCCCCAGGGGGTTGGGGCACCCGCTGCTCCGTGGTGGGTGGGTGAGGGGCCCAGGTGGGTGGTGCTCTTTTCTCTACATGCCGCCCACTCCTCACCCACCAAGTCTTTTTCTACGAGGGCTCCAGTCTCGTGGTGGGGCTGGTGGAGGGACTTGCTGGGGCCCCGCAGGAGGAGGGGATGATGCTGTGGTCCGTCCTCGGGGCGGACGTCCCAGACCAGCCAGAGGAGACAACCGGAAAGGCACAGCCACTATCACTACCTGGTGACTGAGCACTTGAGTCAGAGGTGACGGCCCGGCGTGGGGAGCCCTGGGCTGCAGCAGGACCCATCTTTGGGGTGCTGCGACAGCCTAGGTGGACCCCCATCTGGGCACCATCTGACCCCTGGGGGCTGGGAGCCCCTAACTGCCGGCCTGTCAGTTGGAGGATGGAATTCTGCGGCCGGGCAACTGCTGAGGACAAGGCCCGCCAGGCAGCCCGAGGTTTCTGGACTTGCTTTCTCAGCACCCAAGTGCCCAGGGAGCCCTGGGGACAGGACTCACTCAAAGACGGTCTCTCAGGAGGTACGTCCCCCTCACCCCCCCTGCCCAGCACTAGGGCTGCCGCCTGCCAACTGCCCGCCACCCGGCCTGGGCTCAGGGCTGTGCCCCGAGCCAGCGTGGTGCCCTGCCCTCCGCCTGGCCCTCCCCGGCTTCTGGCCACCTCCTCCCCAAGCTCCCTGAGGCCATGGCACGCTGGGACTGGCAGGGGGCCAGGACGGCCTGGGTCATCTGGACGCGCTCAGCTCCCAACCCTGAGCACTCATCCGTGTCCTCCAAGTCCCCTCTGGCCGTGGCTCTTCACCGGTGGGGCTTAGAGAATGAATTCTTTGCTGTCTAGGGCCAGTGGGACCCAACCGCCTTGCAGAGCTGCTGAGTGACCTTGGGCCGGCCCTGCCTCCCTGACCTCAGAGGTCGAAAGGACACCCTCAGGTTTGCTCACAGGCCAGAGGGCTGGTTCCCCAGCACCCCCCCACCCCGCCCACTGCTGGGCCAGAGCCCCACACCCTCTTAGGTTCCAGGCCCCCAGGCCTGACTCTTCTTCTTCTCCTAAGGTCCCCAAGGCCACCAGGCCCTCTGGACTGGGAGCTGGGCAGGGCCCCTCCCCCACCCTGCCCCGGAACCAAAGGTAACGCTCGCTGACCCACTCTTCTCTCACCTTCTGGCCTCATAGCACGTTTGCTTTTAAATAAGGTTCCCCCCGCCCCCACCCCCCAAAAAAAAAGCTACCCACGTTCACTGCAGACAGGCTGGACACCCCGGGTGCAGGGATGAGGTTCTCATGCCTGCAAATAAGTCTTAACTTAAATTGGAATCACATGACTTTTTCAGTACCTGCGGGATCCTGAGCAATTTCCGCATCACTAAATTGTCTTCGAAAAACAGGATTTTCACCCGTTCTTCCTCTATTTTGCGAACGTGCCTGGCTATTTTAAAGCCGTGAAGAGTCTTTGTGGATTTTTAATGTAATCCTCATTTGTTCTATGAATCAAACTTCCGGAGGCGGGACTCTCAGCCAGCCAGTGTGCTCCCCGGGGGTTCCAGCCGAGTGTCCCCAGCTTGGGGGCTGGCACCTTGATGACCTTCTTGAGATCGTCCCGGGGACCCTGTGCTCCAGGCAGGACCCTTCTGCGGGGCCGTGGCCCCTGGCTGAACTGACTCAGTCTCACCCGGGTTTTCTCCCGGCCCCTGGCCCACTCCCTCTTCCCTGCTGGAGCTCACAGCCCAGGGGACAGAGCGCAGGCACCCCCTGACACTGGGGTGCAGTGAAGGGAGCCCGGGCAGGGGTGGATGGGGAGGGCCGAGCGAGGGCCAGCAGGCTGGGGTGAGGGAGTACAGGGGTGTGGGGGCAGCAGGGGAGCTTGTCAAGTGTGGCCGCTGGGTGTGGGGTGGGGTGGGGTGGGCTGAAGGAACCGGAGAGCCCCGTGGCCCTGCAGGGTGGGCGGCAGTGGACAAGGCTGCAGGATCCTCTGGGCTGGGGCCAGGAGGGTGGATGCTCACCTGGTGGTGGTGGCAGATGAGGAAGGTGACAGCAGGGGAGGGGCTAAACGTATGGGGACAATGCTGTGAGGACAGAGCCCACACTCTCCCCTCCCCCAGCTGCTCCCCCAGCTGACCCCTGCCTCCCCTGGGCAGATTGTCCTCCATGGGGCCACCCTAGTGTCACCCCCTGGGGTTCTCTGTCCCCTCCTCTGACTTTGGATTTCCTGCGGTCTTACCTCACCTCCTCCAGGAAGACCCCTTGGCTTGCTAGCACACTCTTTTCCACCAGCCTGGCCCCACCCCTGGCTTAGAATGGATGACAATGGCCTTTGCTTCCTCCATGCAAAGGGTTTTGGGGACCAGTTTACAGAAGGGGGTTCAACCTCCAGAGAAAACTCTTCTCCAAACACACCCACACCCTCCAGCCGATGACAAAATAGCCAGAGTGCAGGTCACGAGGGTCTTTGTGGGGGCGAGTGTCCCTGTAGCTGCAGGGACACTCTCAGGGAAGTGCCACCGAGTGTCCCAAGACTGGGGTTACTGGGTGGGCAGCAGGGCCCAAGAAGGAGCCGGGGGTGGGGCTGAGTGAGGGAGTGACCAGCTCAGGCCGGGGTGGGGGAGCGTGTCAGGGGAGAGAGGAGGGTGGGCCGTGCTGGCACGCGGCGGGGTGATCCTGAAGGGACCGGGTGCTGGAGGGAAGAGAGGGGACACTGGGGCAGGCCCAGAGGGCAGCTCTGGGGAGTCACTGGGCCTTGGGTTTCGGGGGACAGGGAGCAGGAGGGGTCAAAGGGATGCAAGGGCTCTGCGGGCCAGGGACCCTGAGGAGGTACCTCTGCAGCCACCTGGAGGTACCTGCCCACTGGGGCCGGGCCCCGCTGCCCCGTCCTGTGGGCAGGATGGACAGGCCGGGGGGGGACCCCCGGTGGAGAAGGCCTCATCCTCTCCTTGGCTGGAGCTCAGGGTCTCCCATGGCTGCCCCTCGTGCTGGCCCTGCCTGAGCTGTGGATGAACTGGCAGGGAGAGGGCACTGTGGCTGCTGCCACGTGACCCTGAACACGGAATCGCAGAGCTTCTAGGGTGGGATCCGGTGGGGGGTGGGGCACAGGCTGGGGCCAAGGAGACTGGGAGCATGGGCAGCAACCGGGGACCTTGACCGTCAGCTCTTCAGGAACCTCCTCTGCTCCCCTCCCACCCTCCACCCCCAGGCCCCACAGGGAGTCCTTGGAGCTGCGACTGACCGACTGACCGACTGACCGACTGACCACGGGGCCTGGGGAGGTTTGGGGTGTGTGACAGAGGCGGGGCCTGGTGTGCTCTGGCCACGTCTGAGCAGCCAGTGACGCAGCCCTGGCCCCGTCCCAGGAGGCGCCTGGCCTGGGATGGCTTCCACTGACCCTGCTGGAGACGCCCGTGCCTGCCCCACCCAGGAAGAGGGGGAGACCCAGGAGGAGGTGGAGGAGGATCTGGACTCTGGTGAGCACGCCTGGCGGGCCTCCTTGCAGCCCCCGAGCCGTCCTGGCCGCCCTGGTCCCTGGCTCTGAGCAGGCTCCTCTCTGGGGCCTTTGTTTCTCCGCGTGCGAAGGAGGCGGGTCTTAAGTCTGCCCAGGCAGAGGGGCAGCCATTCCCAGACTCCCCTCTGGGGTCTCCCTGACCCTGTATGGGGGGCAGTGAGAGACAGAAACTTCTGGAAGGGCTGCAGCGAGAGAGAGGGGGGGAGAGCCATCCTCGGCAGCCTCACCAGGCAGGCCAGGCTGCTGGGGAGGCCTCTTAGCACAGCCAGCCCTGCGCCCCCCCTGCCCCGCCCCCGCTGAGGACTCAGGGTCTGCAGCCGCCTGGGGCCGCTCCCATCTCACCGCTGCCCGCCCGTCCCACAGGCCTTTGAGGTTCCAGTGCCTGGCGAGCAGCAGGGTCTCTCAATTTTTACTGAGGGAGAGAGGGAGGGAGGGAACAGCTCCAGCCGGTCAGTGTCCGGCCAGCCAGGAGGCGGCACAAGACACCTCATGCCTGGCTGGGCCCTGCCCTTGCTGTGGCCCCGGCTGTGGGTGTCTGCTGGGGGCTGTCCCCAGCCCAGGTGTGGGACATGCTGGGACGCACAGGGCGGGCTCCCCTTTAAGGCGCACACAGGCCCAAGGAGAGGGGCTGGACAGGGCGGGGCGGCAGCCTGTCCGGAGGCAGGGCGACAGGGAGGGGCCCCTGCTGGGACCTGGCCCAATGGAAGCTGGCCGCACAGCCTTTTTTCCTGATCAAAGGATTATCAATTATTTCCGTGAAAGTGTTAGGCACTGGGAAACCAGCCCCCACAAATCTCATGAAGCTCCCAGGGGGACTTCCGCACCCCAGGTCTGCGCTGCTGACCCCAACGCATCTTCTCCGGTGCCGCCTCTGTGCCTGTGCTCCCAGGGTCTCCGTGCCCAGGTCCCCGGGGAGCAGACCCCCACTGGCCGGCCGGGTGCCTCCCAGCAGCTCGGAGGCTGCGGGGTGGGGGCCCAGGAGGAGCTTTTGTCTGCGATGACGAGCCACGGCTTTGAGGCTTCGCCCTGCCCCTCCCGACTGGGCCCTCAGCTCCTTCTGGAGACTCCTTGCTCTGGCCAGTCACCCCACCTCTGGGCAGTGTCCAGACCCAGCGAGGCGTCTGCCCTCCGCATCTGCAGGTTCCTGGCTGCTTTTCCGTGGCTTTCCCTGCAAACGCTTTGGAAGGGAAGCAGTTGGGTCGGTGTGAATTCGGGGGCCAGTGGGACCGGGAGCCGGGAGGCCTGGGGCTTCTCCTCGGAGCCCCTGGCACGGGCTGCAGGGCAGGCCCTGCCTCTCTGCTTCTCTGCCTGGCAGACCTCCTGGGCAGCTCCATGATGGGCCACCCCCCGAGTGGCAGCCCCCCCTGGGAGTCAGCCCTTGTCGGCAAAATCCGGGCCATGTCAGTCCATGAGAAGAACCTGGTGTTGGAGGCTGCCTGCCGATGGATCCAGGAGCAGAACCAGGTGGGATCCTGGGGACCCTTGAGCCCGCCGAGGGGGGGCTCAGCCCATAGGCCTCTGCTGCCCCAGGGCTCACTGAGGGTGAGGGCTCCCAGCAGTCTCTGCGGTCCCTGGGCCCCTGACCTCCCGGTGTGCGTGAGCAGGGGCTGGGGACATGCAGAGCAGGTCGGCCAGGTGTGGGCCGGGGTGCCACACGGAGCCGGACGCACCCTGCCCCACCCCACCCATGAGGCCTGGGGCCTCTGGAGGACTTGGTGGTGCCCCGCTCACCACTGTGCCCTGGAAGCTTTGGCTATCCAGGGGCCCCCTGAGACTGCTCTCCAGCCAGTGTGGGGGCTGGCCCAGCTCCTCCCCAGTGCCTCCCCGTCATCTGCGCCGTGTGGAGGGGGTTGAGTTCCTGGGTGGGATGGGGGCTGTCCTGGCCCCTCTTCCCCACACCCCTGCTTCAGGCTCTCTGGGCGTCCAGGTCAATGGGCAGGCCCAGGGATGGCACCCCAGAAGAGCACGTGTAGCTGGAAACCCAGCCCGCCGCTGACTGGGCACCGGGAGGGAGGGCTGTCCTGCCGCTGGGAACAGTCTGGTGCAAAGATCCTGAGGTGGCAGCAGGAAAGGGTGGGAGCATCCTCAGGAGATGCCCCAGGGCCAGGGGCCAAGGGCTCACCGGCCAGGTTGAGGGATCCAGCCTCTGTCCTGCAGGTAGGGGGCTGCCCTGGGTTCAAGCAGAGGTGGGAGTGGCCAGAATCACAAGGGGAGTGAGCCACCCCCACCCCCCTGGGCCTGGGGAGCCCTGGGCTCGAGCACATGCTCCGCTTGCCCACAGCGCATCACGAAGCAGGAGGGGCTGGATGCCAGCATCCAGGGGCTCCTGGCGTCCTTGAACCTGGACCTCAAGCAGCCTTTGGAGAAGGTCAGTACCTGGAGAGCCTGGGAGGCTGCAGCTGCTCAGGCCGCGCCCCTCCCCAGTGGTTGACTCGCCTGAAGCTCCCCATGCATGGCAAGTGCCAGAAAGGCTGTGAGCCGGCTCTGCTCCTGCTGCGGCTGCTCCAGCACTCAGACCAGACCAGACGGGCCGGGCCCGGTGGGGATGGCGTGGGGATGGCGGCCTCGGCGGCACCAGCACCCGCATCCACACACTCAGCCCAGGTGTCCTGAGCGCAGGCCACCGGCCGGTGGGCCTGTGTCGGGCCCCAGGGACATGTCTGTGACAGTGGCCAGGACAGCTGTGCCTGGCCTCTCAGGCTCCGCCCCCTAGCACGGGAGACCCCGCCCCAGACAGCGGCCTCGGTAATGCAATGTGGGGGAGGGGTGTGCTCCTCTCCAGCTGCGCCCTTGCACGGAGAGGCAAGAAAGGTACATCGCAGAAGATCCTGAGTGGCCTCCTATTCTCACGTGGAGTGTGTGGGGGTGCAGAGAGTCACGGTGCTGCCCCGGGGGGCTGGAGGGGGCCGGAGGGCTCTGGCTGGCCAGGCCACAGGCAGCACTCGGGGGGCTCGATGGGGTGGGGGGGCAGCCACGGGAGCAAGGTGGCTCAGCTCCGAGGGCTGGAGGACTGGGGGTGGGTACTGAGGCCCTGGACTGGGGTCTGGGCCCCGCCTTGCAGGGGCCACCAATCTCGGAGCCCCAGGGCCAGCGGGGAAGCCACGCAGGGTTGGTGTCCCCCACATGCCTCAGCCTCACAGACAGTGGGCCTGGGTGGGGGACGCCAAGTCCACTCCCCAGTCACCCAGGGGCGACACGGCCCTCTTCCTGTGCCCTGCGGGCCCGACAGCTGCCCCATCCCGCCTCCAGACCTTCTTCCGCTGCTGCGGGCTGATCCTCAGGGAGCTCCTCAGCGTGGACCTGGTGAGGAAGCACGTGGCCGGCCTCCTTGAGCTGTCCCTCCGGTCCCCCAGCCAGCAGGAGGTGTGTTGCGTCCCGGCACTGTGCCCCAGCCCCCCGGGCTCACACAGCCGGCCTCTGCTTCTTGGCACCCCCCACCCCACGTCATGAGTCTGTGGGACCCTCTCATCAGCACCCTGCAGTTTGTCAATAAACAGGCCCCTCACTTCAGGGGCTGATCCACAGAGACCTAGGGACCTGCCTGCACTATGGCCCTCCTGGCCTTGCAGGGCGCAGGGGTGTGCAGGGGGGTGGCCACGTCAGGCACCGCGGCCCTGGACGGCTCACAGGGACTCTGGCCCGCAGGGCATCGCACTGGCCATTGGCATCGCGGCCGCCTCGCACATGGAGGTGGTGTGGGCCGTGCTGGAGCACCTGGGCCACGACAGGTTCCTGGGGTCCCAAGACAGCCAGGTTGGAGGGGTGAGTGGCGACCCAGAGGGGCTGGCAGCCTGGAGAGTGTGGCTTGCCTGCTCTGAGCCTCGGTTTGCTCACGGGAAACAAGGGGCAGCCCTTGCCGGCCCCTGGCTGAGGAGTTGGTGTGTGGGACTCACCCCTTCCTGTTCTGGCCGTGGCCATGCAGAGGCAGGCCTCGTTTCCCAGGGCCCCCAGGGTCCCCAGAGCCCCAAGCCCAGGGGCACGGTTGCCATGGGGCCCACCCTGATGCTGACCTATGTATATGGCCCGTGCACCTGCCCTGGGTGAGAACTTGCATAGCCCTGTCTTGGTAGCCAGCCCCCGTTCCCGGGGCCTCGCTGGCAAGATGGCATGGACTGCAGAGCTGCTCAGAGGAGGCCCAGCTGGAGGGCTGGGGAGCAGGGCACTTGGTGCAGAAGGGGCTGGCACCGGGACCGGGACCACAACCGGGCGTGGGGCTGACGCCCTCCAGGGGGGCCTGGCACCCCCCACAGGCCCTGCTGCCCACCACCCTGCTCCCCACCGCCCTCCCACCCACCCAGCAGCCGCAGCGGCAGCAGCCGGCCTCCAGCAGGCACTGGAGACCGGTCAGCAGCACCCTCCTGCTGTGCTACGGGCAGATGGCCGCGCAGGCCGGGGCGCGCATCCTGCCCTGGGTGGACAACCTCGCCTCCAGGATGGTGCATCACTACTCCCGTGGCAGCTGCGTGAGCCCCGCCCCCGCCCCCGCCCGCACGCCCGCGCCAGACAGGGTGGGCACCCGCTGCGCGGCGGCCCCTGCTGACGGTGCCCGCCTGTCCATCTGTGCACGGACAGGACAGCGCCGTCAAGACCAGCTTCCTCTCGGCGGCCAACATGCTCACGAGCGCCCTCCAGTGGGAGCAAGGGGCCCAGAGCTACAAGTTCACTCAGATTCCGGAGCTGATCCACTGTCTCCTGGTGAGTGACCCCACAGCCCGGCCCGCCCAGCCAGCGTCTGCGGGCCTCCCTGGGGGGCCAGGAGGCTGAGGGGCTGGGCCAGGCCACACCCCCATGCTGGCTCCCACTCTGCCCGCCCAGTGCATCCTTCAGAAGGAGCCCAACTTCCTGGCCACCTTCTTCCGGCAGAAGATCATATTGGTCATCGCGGGGCTCAGGTAACTCCCCTCAGGGCCCAGGAAGAGACAGGTAGGTCCTTCGAGGGTGGGGTGAGGGTCAGCGAGTGAGGAGATGAGAAGTGTGAGTCAGGACCAGAGTGGGGGGGCTGGCACCCGGCGAGCTGGGGCCAGGGCTGCATCATCCGGGCAGACTTCGCTTCTTGTCCAAGATAGGTAGGTGGTTAACACCGGCCCAGGCTGGGCCCCGGCCCCGGTCACAGGCTGAGCCCCGACACCAGTCACACTCTGAACCCCGACCCTGGTCACAGGCTGAGCCCCGACACCAGTCACACTCTGAACCCCGACCCTGGTCACAGGCTGGGCCCTGGCCCCTTTCACAGACTGAGCACTGATCCTTCAGAGCGCTGACGCTGACCCCAGAACAATCCCCAACTCACCCCCAAATAAATGTCGATGAACCCGAGAGAAGTGAGCAAAGGAGTGGGGGTGGCCCCTCGCACCCCAGGGGAGCTCCGTATTCCCCACCCCGACCCCAGCCCCGGGTCCAGGGCCTTCTGGGAGCCCAGACCCACGCCCACATTTTAGGTCGTGAGAGCCTCTCCCTGCTGGGAACCTGCTTCACGCTGGCTTCTCATTCCAGGGGGGCGGGCTGAGCGAGAAGCCCAGAATCTTCTCTGTGTTTCCTCCAGCAGCCTGAGGCCCAGCCTCAAGCCCATGCTCAAGTCCAGGATCCTGCAGACCTGTCTACGGAGCCTGTACCAGCTGCCGCCCACAGAGATGCTGAAGAGCTACTTACCGCCCCAGAAGTCGGCCACGGATGTCGAGGTGACTGCCCTCTCCCCTGTGCCACCCGCTCTTCCTGGGTGCTGGGTGCCAGGTGCCGGGTGCCCGGCCAGTCGGTCAAGCCCTGGTCACACGTGTGAGTGAGGGGAGCGAAGGGTAACACGCTTGTAACCCAGGTCCCCAAGACCTCTCCCCGCTAAGTTTTCTAGAAGCGCCACCGCGTCAGGTTTCCCACGAGGCGCGGCACCTGCGCTGAGCTGGCCCAGCGCGCCGGCCCTGGGGCTCCGTTCGGCCCTTGCAGACTGGCCTCCACCGTCCGCGGCCCTGCAGGCCTTCCCGTGCAAACTGCAGGGCCGGCTGGCCAGCCTCCACTCAGCGGCCCCCTGGGGTTTCCGCTGGGATTGTGCCGGCTCTGCAGGTCGATCTGGGGATCGGGGCTGTCTCCATACTGAGTTGTGGTCTCTGAACTCAGCACCCCCCGCCCCCCCCCGCCTCCACCGTTAAACAGGCTTCTTGGTTCCCCTCGGCAGCGCCTCACACTGGTCTGGGTGGGTGTTCCGCCCGCCCATCTTCTGTCGGGTTCTCCCTGTGCATCTCATGTGCTTCCATGACGCTGCCGCGCTGGTGACCTTCACTGCTTTCGCTCCCACCGCCGGCGGCTGGCGTACATGAGGCAGCCGACTCTCGCGCACCGAGCTTGTACCTTCCTGCCGCCTTGGTAAACTGACTTCGCTTCCCGGAGTGTTTTCTGGATTCTGTGGATCCGATGCGCGACCCCTGCGAGGAAAGGCAGTTTCCTCCTTCCTGTCCGGCCCGGAGACTTTCCACCCCATTCTTGCCCCTCCCTGCACTCGCTGGAGCCCCTGGCACGGGGGCGGCGTGGGCAGCGAGTCAACCAGGGAGGCGCAGGCAGGTGGAGGTGCTCGCCATGCTCGCCGTGCAGATGAGGGGACGAGCCCCTTCGTCCGCGGCCGCACGGGGGCTGCCGGCTGGGGTCGTCCTGCGCTTGCAGACGCTCTTCTTCAGGCGGAGAAAGTCCCTTGGCACCCCTCGGTTGCTGAGACCGTTTGTCAGGTCGGATGTTGGACTTTGTCAGATGCTGCTGCTGTGTCTCCAGAGATGATCCACCTTGATACCTTGTTTCCCGTTTCACTCAGTTCGCAATTCTTTCTGCCTCAGTCTGGACGCTTTCCTTGATCTGTGGGGTTGCAGGGAGGCATTTTCGTTTCTGACCTTATTCCATCCGTGTCATTGGAAACGGGCCTGGGAGCTGCCCGGGAGCAGGGTCCGGGCCCCGCTGGGGGGGGGGGGGTGCACCGCCCGTGCTCACTAACAGCCACTGAGGAAGAGAGCGAAGCTGTGGCTGGAGAACCGTCGCGAAAAGAATGCCAAGCGCGGGCCCGTTCCCGTCTGCGTCTGTGGCCCGAGCACCATCTCCTCCGAACTCGGCCTCTCCTCCGAACTCGGGAGGCCGCCGAGGGGCAGGCAGCGGTGCCGCCGGGCAGGGAGCGGTCACGCCCGCAGCCCACAGCCCACAGCCCCAGACAGTTAACACGCACATTGGTGCAGCGGCCGTCGAGCGGCTGCTGGTGCCCAGCGCCGGGTTGGTCTGCCGTCCGCCACCACGGCAGGTGCGGGGCGGCAGGTCTGTGGGCGGCTTTGGGCCAGAGTTCCGAATGTCTGGGACACCTGCAAAAAGTGTTCCCAGGAAGAACCGAGAGGGTGGCGAGGAAAGAACGGAACTATGATGTCGTGAGGGATGGAGGCGCTCAGGGCAAACAAGGGACACGGCCAGCGGGGGGGAGGGGGCGGACCGGGGACGCCGAAGTGGAGGGACAGACACATGTCTAAGAAGCCTGCCCTGCCCCACTCGGGCCGGGCCTGGTGTGGACGTTATCATCAGCCACCCAGGACCCTGCAGGAAGGAGTGGCCGCGCCCTCCCCTGGGACAGGTTCCCGGGGACCCGGCAAGGGGGGAGCGAGGGTGCTGGCTGCGGAGGGCGGGCCGAGCGCAGGAGCTGCTGCCATGCAGGTGCTGTACCAGAAGTCCATGAAGGCGCTCGGCTTGCTCCTGCAGAGCTTCATCTCCGAGAACAAGAGCATGGATGAGGTGTGCTTCCTCCTGCAGGTGAGGCTGGGGCCGCGCGCGGCGCAGAACCGGGGCTCCCAGGGCTCCGCAGGGGGCGCTCAGCATGGGCCCCACGCTGGCAGGCTGGCCCTGCGTCCACCCAGCGTCCCCCCCGCCCAGGGCATTCTGAGTATCCTGGAGGCTGCCACAGGCCCCCGGACTCAGTCTCACCCGAGGGAGCTGAGCTGACGGGTGGGGCCAGGAGGGTGAAATGTCGATGGATCAGCTGACAGCCCCCCCCACCCTGGCCCCGGGCTCCCGCTTCTCTGTCCCAGCACATGGAACCCTGGCTGAAGTCGGATCAGAGCCACGAGCGCAGGCGGGCAGTGCAGTCCATCGCCCTGCTCCTGAAGTGCGTGGTGGACTACATGAAGTTCACAGTGAGTCTCCTGCATCCGGAGAAGCCCGCTCCCGGCGGGAGGGCGGCCAGGCAGGTGGGCTGGGAAGGGGCGGGGCAGAGAGCACCTCCCAGCTGCAGGCAGTTCTTCCCGAGCACCGAGACTGCCAGGAGACAAGGCACAGGCCTGGCTGGGTGGGGTTGGGGGCGGGGGCACGACTCACACAGGGTGGGCGGGGAGGTCTTCCGGGCAAGGCTGCCTGTGGACAGGAAGGAAGGAAGGGAAGCCGGGAGAAAAGCATCCCGCCGAGGCCCGCGGTGGGCGTTGCGCGTTGTGTGTGCAGGGGACCCAGGGCAGCCAACTCCTTCAGGGGGAAGGAACCCGGCCCAGCCGGCCACACCAACCTGGGAAGGGCTGCTGTGGCCGGCTGGGCGGGAGCAGGCTGCGTGGCGTCGGAGTGGAGGCAGGCTGATGGACCGACAGGACAGGAGGGGGGGGGGGTCGGAAACCAGGCTCCCACTTGCTCAGTCGCTCCATTTTTAGGAAGGGAAGTGAGGCTTTTTCTTTTTTAAAGACTTCATGTATTTATTTTTAGAGACAGGAAAGGAGGGAGAAAGAGAGGGACAGAAATACCAACGTGTGGTTGCCTCTCACACGCCCCCTACTGGGGACCTGGCTCACAACCCAGGCGTGTGCCCTGACCGGGAATCGAACCTGTGACCGTTTGGTTCACAGGCCCGTGGTCAACCACTGAGCCGCACCAGCCAGGGTGCAGCAGTGCTCTTGAGTGGGGAAAGGAAATCACTTTCCACCAAAGGGCTGAAACGCTGAGGCCCAAAGTTGGGGGAGGGGACCTCAACCCCTCACCACAAACAGCAACCATTCAGGATGGGTCACTGCGCTAAAGGTGAACATCAAGACTGTAACGTTTCTAGAAGGAAATAGAATTTCTCCATGAATCTGGCGTAGGCAAAGGTTTCCGAGCCAGCATGGAGAAGGCACCACACAGAAATGGGATCGAAGCAGCATGAACTTCATCAGGACTGGGAACGCCCGCGGACCACGGCGCGCCGTCACGAGAGCCGGGCGTCGATGCAGACGGGGGACAGTGTCTGCCCGTGTCCAGAAGGACAAACAAACTTCCGCAGTGCGACCAAAAGATTAAAAAAAAAAAAAAAAAAAAAAAAACAACCCCAACGACTCACTTTTAAAACAGGCAAAAGCGAAACAGGCATTTTGCAAAAGCGCAGGGAAACGAAGGTGTCCGCCATAACCTGTCGTGAGGAAGTTCAGGCTGACGCCACAGCGCGGCACCAGCGCGCAGGGCTGGGAGGCTCGGACAGAGAGGACCGGCCGGCCGTGCCGAGGGCGGCCAGCGGCCACACGCGCGTGCGGCTGCGAGTGCAGAGTGTTGGTGACTTAGCACAGTTTCCAGCGGCTCCCCCCAGTTAACCCCCCACCCGCCCTGGGACCACGCAGTCCCGCTCCCGGCATTTGCTCAGAAGAAAGAAAAACCCGTGTCCGTAAAAACACCCGCAACGCGCCCTAACGGAAAACTGAAGCCCCGAGCCTCCAAAGAATCAATGAACTGCCTGTCAGAACGCAACTCCGCAGAACACCCACGGTGCCCAGCGCATGACCAAAATGACCTGACCTGGCGAAGGGGCCGGGGCGGTCACCCGCGGGAAGGAGGAAAGCTGGAAAATGGAAGCGGACCCAGGCATGAGCGAGCGAGAGGACGGAGTGAGGAGACCAAACTTGCGGACAGCTATTACAAACACGTTCAAGGACTTGAAGGAGAATCCGGACGCAATAAAAGACGGGGAAGTAGCCATAGATAAAAGGTTCCTGTAGAAAAAAAGAGCCGAACGGGTGTTCTAATGACTGTAAAATACGCTGTCCGAAGTGAAACGTTCACTGCGTTGGTCTCACCGAAGACAAAACGCTGCAGAGGAAAGTGTCAGTGAACTTGAACTTGGGATGCTAATAGGCTCCCCGGAGACCGCGGCGCTCGGAGATGAAGGAAAGGCTGGAGGAAAAAAAAGCAAAGCCCCGTGACTTGCGGGGCCCCCCATTGAGCATCGCCCGAGCCCCAGAAGGGGAGGCGAGAGGGTTAGGAGAGAGAGGAGTAGCTGATGATAAAGCGGCTGAAAATTCTCAAATTTGGTGGGAAGTACAGACCCACACTTCAGAGACCGTCATGAGCCCGGAGACGTGAAGGGCTCCCCGGGAACTGGAACAGATACCGCGCTTGCTCTGGAGTGGAGTGAGAGAGTTGGGAAGTCGGGCGGGACAGTGGCCGCCGTGCCACCCAGAGGCCAGCCTGGCTGTGCTCCCGCCCTCCCTCGCAGGAAAAGGCCACGCCCTCTGTGCTGGGCCACCAGATAGGCCTGCTGATGCTGCTCTGGCGTGACGCGGACGAGGCCACCCAGAGCCACTCCTGCTGGTCCGTCCACCTCCTGCTCCAGCTCCTGACCCAGCAGAAGGGTGAGCTGTGGGCAGGGCGGGGGTAGGGGGCCCGGCAGAGGCGGGTGCCCCGACTCCGTCCCGGGCAGCCGGCCAGCCTCCTTGGCTCCTCTGGGCCTCACGGTGGTCTGGAGTGGAAGGTGTCGCCTCCCAGGCTTCACAGGCCACCTGACCAAGTGTCCCGCGACAGGCAACAAAGCAGAGCTCGTATATTTGAATAAAATGAAGAATTTTGAAGCAAGATCCGGCAGAGCACTGGACACAAAGTTCTACCATATGGTGAAGGTGAGCCTGCAAGAGCCGGGTGCCCGCATAAAACCCCGTACCCGCCAGGAGTGTGGGCTTTATACGGCCCCCTCCACAGCGGGGCCCACGGAGGCCCACGCGGCCCACGCAAGGGAGCAGGCCGGGGAGAGCCGGGACCTGACGCCCTTTCCTGGGAGAGTCCCTGCTTCCAGGGAAAAACACCCCCTAGCAGCCCTGCCCCTGCCCCCACCACCCCGACTCGGAGCTGCGACCGGGCCCACTGGGAACTGCAGACGCCGGCGCCTGGTTGGCATCTTCAGAACCCCCTCCCTCCCCCTGGCCTCTCCTTTGTGGCTCCTCACCACGTGACAACTTGTCTCGGTGCGCCAGGGCTGCCCTGGTCTTAACACGCCCCTCCAGTCCCGGCCAGCGGAAGGCCCCCCCGCTCACGTTGGACGGGGGCTGAGGGCTTGAGTTTGGGTCCACGCTCTTCACCTAACTGGCCGGGTGGCCTTGGGTGGGAGAGTCAACCGCTCTGTGCCTCAGTTTCCCCATTTCCCAAGCAAGGGCCCCCCCAAGGCTGACACCTAGTCAGCTCTCGGCACAGGCCGTGGCAGCAACGTGCATCTCCCAGAGCAGGCGCGCGGGCCCCGGAAATCCTTCCCAGGGGGCTGGGTTCACCAGCCTGCTGCCTTGGGCAGGTCCCCGAGAAGCAGAGCCTGCGACAGGAATTCTCGCGCAGCCGAGGAATTCAGGGACAAGGGTGTCCTCTCAGAGGAGGGGCAGGGAAGCCAGCAGGGGCAGGAGTGAGCAGAGCACGGTCTCGGCCTGGCGGTGGGCGGCGCTGGGCGCAACCGGCAGTCGGCCCCAGCTGGAGGCTGGCCGGGGCTGGGCTTCTGTGCCCCCGGCCGGTCGTTGGCTGCGGGCTGCAGGCTGGATGTGGGCAAAGCTTCCTGCTGCCACCCTCCCAGGAGCAGTTCTCCCGAGAAGGGGCAGCTGTGAGCCTGCGGCAGCTGCACTGGTAGCTGCCAGGCAGTGGCCCGGGGCTGCTGAGGGGAGCTGGGCGCAGGGCTCCCTGTGAGGCCGCGCACCTGGCCTTCACGCTGCCGTTGGGTGGAGGAGAGCCTCCCGGCCCCATCTCCGAGCCCACATGCAGGAGGACCCGGCAGGCTGCTGACCAAGGAGGCCTTTCGGTGCAGGCCTTGGACGGGACCCTGACTGTGGCCCAGCACACGGAGCTCATCCTCACGCTCCTGCACGGGCTCCGGAGCCATGACCACCTGTCCTGCGACCTGGCCTCTCACCTCCTCCTCACGCTCTTGGAGAGCCACAGCATCGAGCCGGGGCAGGTGGGCACTGGGCGCCAAGGCCTGGCAGGCCCGGCCCTCCCCGGCCCTGCTACGGGGGGCACGGGCAGAGGGGAGCAGGACGGCCTCATCCAGGGCTGGCCACGTGCGTGTGCGAGCATGCACCCCCTCCCTGGGGACCCCGGAGCCCCAGGAGGCCACGGCAGGGGACAACCGTCCCTGCCAGTGGGCTGGGCCTCAGAGATGCCCCAGGGCCCTGCCTCAGTCACAGCTTTGTCCAGCAGAAAAGAGAGAAACCGGCCCCACCGGGATTCAACTGTCCTCGGCCTTGCCTGGCTAGTCCAGCCCCAGGTCCACAGGGACACCATGTTCCCAGGGGCTGCCAGGTCCAGGCAGCAGCACCCCGGGCCCAGCAGGGCCCTGCGCACGTCCAGGCGTGTTTTCGTGTGGTGGGGATCACTCGGGGGTCCGGCGACACCAATGCCTGCCGGGAGGAGGCAGGCCTGGCCCCTCTGGAGGCGCTGCTCTCAGGCCCCCTCCGCCGCCCCCACCCCTCGCAGGTGGCCGAGATCCTGCAGGGCCTGTTCCAGGAGCTGCCCAGCATCATCTTCAAGGACATCCTGCAGACCTTGATGAAGGTGGTGACGGTGCTGGGGGACCAGCATCCCCAGGAGATGGTCGAGGTGATGCTGTCCCTGGGCCACCCCTCCGAGAGGTAGGTCACCTGCTTGCAGGACCCGGCCCTCATGGTCCACCCCCCTGTCCATGCTCACTGCCTGGACAGACTGTTCCTGGAAGGACAGAACATGTACAAGCTTCAGCCCACCTGCACTGCACCTCCCAGGCTCCAGCACCCGAGGTCTGCGACGGTGTCCAGGCTGAGGGGGCCGAGGGGACTGAGGGGGTGGCTCCGGCAGCATGGCAGTGTCCCTCAGATGCAGACAGCCCCAGATGCCAACCTGTGGAGGGGCCTGAGGTCAGCTGAGGGACAGGAAGACACCAGCCGGCCCTTAAAAAGCTCCCACCAGCCGCCCCAGGGCCCAGGTGCACCTCTAGGCTGTGGGTCTCCAAGCCGAGGGCTCCAGACTGAGACTGAGAACCAGCCACAGCACGGGGCATGCGCGGTCCCAGCGGCCGGCCCTGCTGAGTTGGAGCGCACCCTAACCAGGCTCGGTGTCCTGCGTGCCCCATTAAGTGCCAGAGGCGCGGCGGCCGCGGGGCCTCTGGTAGCGTCTCAGGAGCATCGCCGGTCCTGGGGCCACAGGGTTCTCGGGTTGGCAGACTTGTGAGCACCTCTCAGGCTGCCCAGGAGTGAGCCCGGCTGCGGACGAGCCCACTTTCCTTGGGAGGAGACAGCCTGGGAAAGATAGATCCGCTTGGGGTCACACGCCGAGGGCGTGTGAGCGGGAGCGAGCCCCCTGTCCGTGGAAGCCCGCCCCCTGTCCGCGGAAGCCCACCTGAACTCGGAGCTGTGAGCAGGGGCCGAGCCCTGCCGGTCAACAGCCTCCTAGATCCCCCACATGGACGTACCCTGCACTCCCAAGGAGCCTGGCCACCTCCCTTTAACATCCTGCTTTCCTGGGGGTCTTCCCTCAGCCCCTCTGCCCAGCGTGGCAGCCGGCTAGGGGGATCGGACTCTCTGCTCCTGCAGGCAGGTGGCACCCCTGTGGAAGGCGCTGGCCACCAAGAGCCAGCTGGCCCGCAAGGTCATCACCCTGCTCTACACCAAGCTGCAGCTGCGGCCGGCCCAGCTGCCCCTCAAGCAGTCGGCGCAAGTGGAGCTCGTGTCCCTGCTGGTGCGCAGCCCCCACCCGCCCACGTCCGCACCCTGTCCCGCTGTGGCCGCCTGGCCCTCCGAGGGCCCTGCACGGTGCCAGGGCCACCTGGCCGGGGGTCTCACCACAAGGAGCCAGGGGCTCCTGATGCTGAGTCTCCCAGGGTGGGGCGGGAGCCACCAGGACTCTCCTGGCCCAGCTAGGCGTAGCCAAGGGGCCTGGGGACAGGATGGCCCTCTGGCTGCCGCTCCTCTGCTCACTGGTGCCAGGCCCTGCGTGGGGACCGTGGGTGACACCCTGCCAGGGCCCTGCTCTGTCGCCCACCGCAGGCCCTGGGCGCTATTTACGAACTCCTCTACGTCCGGGAGTACAAGGCCACGGTGCGCTGGGCCTTCGCAGGGATCCTGCTGGGCCTGCTCACGCAGCTGCACTACCTTTTCGAGCTGGGCCTGGTGGAGGGCCTCACCAGCCACCAGGAGGACAGCCTGGAGGCGAGGCCCCTTGGCCCCTGCAGGTGAGACACAGGGCCGGCCCCGGTGCCCAGCCCCCCGGCACCCCAGGGGGCGCCGGGTCCCGGGCTACGTGCCGGGGGCAGGACTGAGCCTGGCTCCCCCCAGGGGCCTGCCGTCGGGGGTAGGGAGAGGGGGCAGAGCAGCCTGCAGCTGCAGGAGTGAGGGTGTCAAGAGAGGGGAGCTCAGAAGGGGACCACTCGCCAGGCCCAGGTGGGAGGGGAAGCAGGGGCCACCTCCCGCTCCCGGTGAGAGTTGAGCCCCTCACCTCGTCTGAATGCCCCTGTCCCCCTAGGACGTGCCTGGAGGCCCTGAAGGGGCTCTTCTGGACCACCAGCTACTGGGAGGTGTTTGCCTACCTCAAGCTGCTGAGGGGCTGGGAGCTCTTTGAGTACCTGGAAACCTACACAGAGGGGGTGACCCTCTTGGCCAGGTAGGCGCCGAGTCTGGGAAGGGCCTGGCCCCAGGCTGCACCCCTGATGGGGGCCCACCTGCACCCCACGTTGGGACCCTGCACTCCAGACTGAGTCGCCTGGGCCATCTCCCCCAGTGAGCTAGGTCAGTGGGCAGAGGAGGGTCCCCCGGGCCACGGATGGGGCCCTGAGGGCTCCGGTGTTGGCTTCTGCCATCCCACAGGGCCATGTCCCACTATCACTGCGAGGTCAAGGCCGTCTTGGGGCAGGCCATCATCTCCCTGCAGAGCACCAAGGAACGAGACAACGTGGTGGCCATCCTCATCATCACGGAGGTCAGCCCCCGGCTCCTCCCCCGCACCCCCCGTGCCCTCTGACCCCCAGGAAGCAGGTTGGGGGGCTGGACTTCCTCTCCTACCCTCCCATGCACAGGCCTCCTGACCAGCGCCGACCACGTTGGGCCCCCTGCTGTCTAGACGGTCTTCCCACGCCTCACCCCCTACCTGGCCCTGTGCTCTAGGCCGAGTGCCCCTGCGGCCGTGGCTGACCGGTGGGCGGGCTGACTGTGCCCACCGCACTCAGTTTCTCCACAGCCAGGAGCTCACCCAGTACCTGTCTCGGAAAGCCATGGACAAATTCCTGAGCCTGGGCCTGAACAACCCCAACCAGCTGGTGAGGGCCATGAGCCTGGTGGGCCTCAGCAGCACCCTGCTGCGCCCTAAGAAGGTGAGGGGGGACCTGCCCACTCCTGTCCCGGCAGGGTTTCCGGGAGGAGGGGCGTTTGAAAAAAGCCTCGCTGACAGGTGGTGGGACTGGAAGGGGTGGATGGGGAAGCCAGGCCCGGGGTCCAAGTGTTTGGGGGACCTGCCACCCTGCACGAGGCCGGGGACCCCGGAATGTCCGAGCTGGAGAGGGAGCTCTGAGGCCAGCCACTTCGGCCTCCTCCCCAGGTAGGAACCCCTCACCTGACGGCACACCTGCCGCAGTTCACGTTCCGCCCAGAACAGGACTCAGACCCGCTGGATGGGACGTCCTTCTCCCTCCGGCCGGGGCCTCCCTGGATGATGTGGCCGAGGGCTGGGACAGAGGTCCCCTGATGGGCAGGAAGGGGAGGCGGCAGGTGGGCACTTCGGAGGAAGCAGGTGCATCTGCCCGCAGGTGGCCCTGCTCCGGAAACGGCTGGCCGGGCTGCTGGACAGCTTTCTGACGCCCCAGTGCCCGGACCTCGTGGGCCTGATGGAGATCGTGGGCGACATCCTGCACCGCCTGGGCGCGCAGGGCGTCGGGGCCGCCAGCGTCAGACTCGCGGGGCTCCTGAGACCTCTCTTCGAGGACGTGAGAGACCCCTTGCGCCTGCGCAGCCCCTCACCCCAGCCCGCCAATCAGAGCAGCCGAAGCTGCTGCCCCGCCCCCTGGTCCCCGGGGTTGCGGGTCAAGCTGCTGGGTGGCAGAGCCCCATTGGGGGCAGGGGTGAGCCAGGTCCCCCGGTGGGAAGATTCCGCGAGGGTCGTGGGCTCTTTCCCAAACCTCATGCACGCCTCACCTGGGCAGGCGGCAGTTTGTCCTCAGAAAGGCCCCCCGGGCAGCCAGGTGGGAAATGGGAGGGTGGCGGCAATCCAGGGGCTGTGTAAATGAGGTCAGGGGTTCAGAGTCAATCCGTTGAGCTACAGGAGGACAGGCTTAAAGCAGAGCAGGCAGACGTGCTGCGAGCTGGACCCCGGGGCCTGCTGGGTCACTGAGGGTAGCAGGGAGCCGGCGGGGTTGGTGAGCCCCGGTTGGGGTGTGGCGGGAGGGAGAGCCATGCTGGTTCCTGGAGGTGAGGAAGAGGGTGGTGGGGCCAGGCGGGGGCAGATGGCACCGCCCTTCATGGAGGGGTCCTGGAGACCTCGGTGCTGCCGTCCCCGGGGCTGAGGCGGTGGGGCAGGGCAGCCACACTCGGTCTGCACCGCAGCCCGCGCACATAGGCAGTGCCGTTGGCCCCTTTGCCATAGGCCAGCTGTGGGGTCAGCCAGGAAGAGAGGTGAAGTCTGCTGGTCCCCGAGCCGAGCGGGGGTGGGTGTGAGGGCCATGATGGAAAGTGGCGGGGAGGGGCGGCCACCGGCGGGGCCGTGGCCAGCGTGGGTGCAGCTGTGTGGGGCCGAGGGCTCCAGCTTGCTGCGAGGCTGAGGGGGGGCCTGTCCACCTCCGGCAGCGGCAGGAGGACGTGCGCGGGGGAGCCATCTTCCTGTACGGGGATGTCATCCACAGCGGTGGCAGGAAGTGCCAGCCGGCGCTCAAGAGCCACGCCTTCCAGTCACTGGTGCCACTGCTCTTCCACCTGGCCGACTCCTGCCCCAAAGTGGTCCTGGTGAGTGGCCCAGCCAGGTGTGTGCAGGATGGCATCCTCCAGACGGGCCAGGGGCGGCCTGGGGAACAGGTGAGGGAGGACCCGCCTGCTTGTGGGTCGTTCAGGCAGCTCAGGAGGACTCGGCCTGGGTAAGTGGAGACCAGGCGGAGGCTGCCACGCCGGGGCGGGGTGTGGGGGTGGGGTGAGCGACCAGACAGGAGACAGGGAGGGCCGGGCCAGGCTGGGCCGGCAAACAGGTGGAGAGCAGGAGGCGATCCATCTAGGGTCTCGGTTTCCTTGGCTCCACCTGCCGCCAGGTCCTCCCCCACCATTCAGGACCCTGTGAACCTCCCCCCACCCACATAAAATCAGCCTCTGGAGCCTGGCACCCGGGACGGGGGTGCACCCCGTGCCTGCTCCAGGGCACCTGCCCCAGAGAGGGGCCCCCAGTTTAACTCCCACGGAGGTTTATGGGAGGCACTGTTATTGCCAGCCACGTCCCAGGCCCCGGCCTCCTAGGCCATGCGTTTGTGAAGGGCCTCTGATTTGCTGCAACACCCTGTCCAGGAAGCCCTCCTGGGGGGGGAATGGCGATGGGGGGGTGGCAACCTGTCTCTCTCGGTGCCCACAGAAGGCCAAGTTCACCTTTCTGCGCTGTGCCATCTTGCTCAACTGGGAGTTTCGGAAGCAGCTGTTCAGCAAGTTGGCATGGGGCCATGGCCTGGGAGCTGAAAGCGACATTTTTATGTGCATGGTAAGAGGTCAGCGCCCTCCCAGAGGATGGGCAGGGTGCAGAGTGGTGGACACGGGCTGGGCGCAGTCAGGGTCCTCTGGGAATTGGCTCACCCCAGCGCCCACAGGGGCACCCAGACGGGGGCGGGCCTATGCAGGCCCCTCAGTGAGCCTGGGCCCTGCAGGTGTTGACACCCAGAGGTGTCTCTGGGGGTGGCGTGGTCCCTCAGCAGTGGACTCAGGACCTCCCAGGTAGGCCATGTGGGAGACCACCCCCACTGCACACCTGGGCCGGGGAGCCCTGCTTGGCAGCTGGGCTTGTCTTGGGAGGCTGGGTGCCCACTGCTGCCCCAGTGCAGACGTGGGGAGGGCCCTGCAGTTCCTGGAACCCAGGTGGCCGAACCTTGACCCCGCGGATGTTGCTGGGCCCGAATCCCTGCTGAGGAGATGCGTGTAAAGGTGGAGTGAGTAGGTTGGGGGGAAGCAAGACACACCGCAGCTCTGCTTTCTGGTGGCCAGTTGATTTCAGCCCTAAGAGGGGGAAAGCAAACTGACCCGCTGTCCCCAGCGAGGCTCCTGCTGGGACTTGGCCAGCACACCTGGCCCATATGGAGCTCGGTGTGTGTGTGTGTGTGTGGGGTGGGGGGCGGTCTGAGGTCTTGAGGACCCCTGCAGAGGCTGGGGGGCTGCAGATGTTCCTTGAGAGGTGGGGAGGGCATTCTCAAAGGTGCAGGGGCCCAGGGGCCCAGTGGAGAGAATCTGGCTTTTCAGGAACCGTGAGAACTGACCTCCACACGGGGCCTGCCTTCCTGGGGGTCAGGGTGCCTGCTCAGACCCTCCCCGGATGCCTGTGGGTCCCTCGTTGTCAGCGCAGAACTGTGTGCATCAGGGTCCCCAGTGCGCTCTGGGTGTGGGTGCCTGGCCAGCCTTTGATTTTTTTTTTTTTTTTTTTTGCCCCGTTTGTGACTTGTCCTTTTCCTTTGCCAGCGGTGTCTTTGGCTGTGCAGAAGTTTGGATTTTAATGTAGCCAAATACATTACTTTCCCATGGTTTATGCTTTGGGGTCTTTTGAAGAAACGCCTCCCTAGAAGCTGGGCCTGCAGAGGTGGGATGGGGGTCGGGGTGTAGGGCCTTTCGTGCTCCCTGCCCATGGAGATGGAACTTGGGGACGGTGGCCTGGTGGCATCGCTGCGTGGATGATGGTGCTTCACTGGGCACTGACCGTGCCCACGCCCGTGACTGTGACCTTGCGGGTCGGCCCCCAGCAGCAGGCAGCCTGGCACAGTCCCCGGGGCAGGGGAGGTTGCTGTGAGGAGGTCCCTGCTTCTGCGTCGGAGGGACCAGGGCAGGGCGACAGGAGGTGGACAGGACTCTGGAGCGCGTGCGCGCGCGCGTGTGTGTGTGTGTGCGCCGCCACCACACGCGAAATGCGACACGCTGTCCCGTGACCTGGAGGAGCCACCGCCCAAGGGCTGTGACGGTGCCCAGCAGGGGCAGGGCTGTGCCTCACTCAGCAGCAGCGAAGTCTGTGCGGAGCAGAGACGGCTGGAAATAAGCCCCCCCCCCCGAGGGCCGACTTAAGGGGAAACCGAGACTCAGAGCTGGCTGTGGGCGACGGCGGTTGCCGTGGCGGGAGAAACTCCCAGTCTCACTCGAGAGTCCCTTGGAAAGTGCACTGGAGACAAGCAGGTGAGCTGCGCTGTTCCCTCTCTGGGCCCCACCCTGGTGACTACCCAAGGCCCAGCCCCCTTACTACCTATCGGGTGCGGCGAGACAAAGAGATATGACCCAAATGAAAGAACAGAGCAAAACCTCAAAAAGAGAGCTAAGCGATGAGGAGATAGCCAACCTATCTGACGGAGAGTTCAAAGCCCTGGTAATCAGGATGCTCACAGATCTGACTGAGCTTGATCAAAAAATGAAAGACCAAATGAAAGATTCCCAGAATGAAATAAAGCAAAATATTCAGGGAACCAACAGTGACAGGAAGGAAACCAGGATTCAAATCAGCAATTTGGAACAAAAGGAAGAAATAAACATCCAACTGGAACAGAATGAAGAAACAAGAATTAAAAAAAAAAAAAAATGAAGAGAGACCTTTGAACCTCTGGGAAAACCTGAAACATTCCAATACCCGAATTATAGGGTACCAGAAGGAGAAGAACAGCAGCGTGAAATCGAAAACTTATTTGAACAAATAATGAAGGAGAACTTCGCCAATGTGGCAAAGCAAATAGACTTCCAGGAAGTCCAGGAAGCTCAGAGAGTCCCAAAGAAGGTGGACCCAAGGAGGAACACACCAAGGCACAGCATCATTAAATTACTCAAGATTAAAGATAAAGAGAGAATCTTAAAAGCAGCAAGAGGAAAGGAGACAGTCACCTACAAAGGAGTTCCCATGAGACAATCAGTTGATTTCTCAGAAGAAACCTTGCAGGCAAGAAGGGGCTAGGAAGAAGTATTCCAAGCCATGAAAGGCAAAGACCTACATTCAAGATTGCTCTATCCAGCAAAGCTGTCATTTAGAATGGAAGGGAAGATAAAGTGCTTCTCAGATAAGGTCAAGTTAAAGGAGTTCATCATCACCAAGCCCTTATTATATGAAATGTTAAAGGGACTTATCTAAGAAAAAGAAAATAAAAAATATGACCAGTAAAATGACAACAAACTCACAACTATCAACAAATGAACCTAAAAAAAAATAAAAGAGAAAAATGATGAAAACAGAAACTAAGCAAACAATCAGAACAGGAACAGAATCAGAGAAATGGAGATCACATGGAGGGAGTTCAGTGGGGAGGGGGAGGGGGAGAATGGGGGAAGGTACAGGGGAGAAGCAGCATAATTGGTAGGCATTAAATAGATGGGGAGAGATTAAAAATGGTATAGGAGCCCTGGCTGGTGTGGCTCAGTGGGTTGAGCACTGGACAGCGAGCCAAAGGATCGAAGTTCGATTCCCAGTCAGGGCACATGCCTGGGTTGCAGGCCAGTTCCCAGCAGGGGACGCATGAGAGGCAACCACACATTGATATTTCTCTCCCTCTCTCCTTCCCTTCCCCTCTAAAGATAAAATAAATGAAATCTTAAAAAAAATGGTATAGGAAACAGAGAACTCAAAGAATGTACATGTACAGCCCATGGACATGAACTGGTGGGGGGGAAGCTGGAGGGCTGGGGGGTGCAGGGTGGAGGGAGGAACTAGGGTGGAGGGAAAAATGGGGAAAACTGTAATAGCATAATCAATAAAAATACTTAAAAAAATCATGCACTTATCAAGGCGATCCCTTTGTAAGTTATATGAAAGTCTAATCACTACAGTGTATACTTGAAACCAGTATAATATTGTACATCAACTATAATTAATTTTTTTAATGTTCAAATGAAGAAGTTATGAGGAAAAAGAACCTGAAAAGGCTCCACAGACACTGCCCCCGGAAAGCCCGCCCCAGCAGCCGGAACGAGCAGCCCCCGGCCCCTCTATCCCCTGCCCCCTCCATGTTGCGGCTGGTCCCAGGTCGGCCCTCCCCTCCTGGAAATGACAGCCACAACCCGCCCCTCAACCTGCGCTCAGAGCGCAGGCCCAGGAGAGAGAGCGAGGCTGGACGTGGGCCCCGACCCAGAGCAGGGGTGGAATGGGGGCCTGGCGTGGGAGGTCTGGAGGACATGTGGGGCGGTGTGAGTGTGTGCATTGGGGCTGACACACAGAAAGCCCTGGATCCCACGCCCCCGGCTGCCACCCGAGACGGGGTAGAAGAAAGGACCCCGTCCTGCAGAGCCCTCCTGCCTCAGCCCTGCCAGGGCGCAGCTGCGGTGGGGCCTCTGACCGTCAGGCCATAGAGGCCAGAGCCACGGGGGCTGCAGGCTGCCCACCGACTGCCGCCCCCCTCCCCAGGTGGAGAGCAACTTTGGCAAATGCCACCAGTTTCTCATGCAGGCATGCGCTTACCTGAGCAGCCCCTACAGGAACCTGAGGCTGACGGCCATGAAGTTCATCGGTAGGTGCAGGCCCGTGGCCTTGCCCGTGCTCGGTGCCCGCCAGGCCCTGCCCACTCCCCAGTGGGCTGCCCGCAGGGTGGACGCCTGGTTCCATCAGCCGGGCCCTGGCCTCCCGTCCACGCTGACCTCGCGTGCCTCCCCCCACCTTCCTCCTGCCTGGGCAGGGGGGATCCTGCAAGACCACTTCATCAACCTGTGCTGCTGCTTGAGGAAGGTCGACGTGAGCATCCTCAGGAACCGTGAGAGCCAAGTGGGCCGGCCTCCCTCCCTCCAGCCCTTCCCGCCCCTCCCCTGCTGCCCCGCCCCCGGCCCCGCCCCAGCTGCAGGGGCTGCGCCACGGACCCTCGGGTCTCTGCTGCAGATTTCGAGACCCTCAAGGAGGAGCAGGACTCCGCCAGCCGCAAGTTCTACCAGAGCTTCTTGGAAGACGTTGTCGAACTGTCCCAGCTGGTGACCCAGTGAGTCCCGGCTGCCAGCTGCCTCGTTGTATCCTGTAACGCTCTATTAAATGTGACAGAGTGCCCACCCAGGCTGCTGTGGCTCAGTGGGTTGAGCACCGGGCTGTGAGCCGAAGGGGGCAGGTTCGATTCCCAGTCAGGGCAGGCGCCTGGGTTGCCTGCAAGAGGCAACCCACACAACGATTCTCTCCGTCTCCTCCTCTTCCCCTCTCTGTGAAAATAAATAAATAACCTGGGCTCACCCTGACCCGAACCCTCCCTCAGGAGCCCGGGAGGCTCTCTGCTCTGGGCCTTGACTCTCACTGCCAGGCCCAGGGCTCTTGCCTTGACGCCCCCGCCCCCACCAGGTCCCCCGATGCCTCCTCCCCAACTTTAGAATCCCCTGCAGCCAGCCGGTCCGGGCCTGTGGCAGGGTCCTGCCCGCGGGGTCCGCGTGTTGTGACCGCAGGCGAGAACCGGCGCACCGGCTGCGGCGGTTTCCCCCGCCCTGCAGGAAAAGGGAGGGAGGGCACTCTCTCCGGATGCGAGAGACCCTTGCGCCTGAACAGGCTTTCATTGTTTCTCTCGGGTCTTACATCAAAGAAGGATTTATTATCCGTTGCGTGGAATATTGTTGTCTAGATTTTAGGTGCAATTAAAGAAATGAAAATAACAAACTCGGAAGGGAAAGGCGGCGAGCTGATTAGCTCCATCCTCGGGGAAATTCACTCGGGCTTTGGAAACTACCCTGAAGGTAGACAGCACACATTTGTTGTTTCAGACCAGGGGGAGGGAGTTTCAGCGAGAGCAAGCTGTAACAGTCTGTGTGCATTTTCTAGGCCTGATCCCCCCGGGAAAACTCGGTTTGAGGGTCTGGCTCCTGCCCACCACCTCGCTTCTGTAGGTTCTCCATACGGAGCTGAGTCCCATTTGCCAGAACAAGACGAACCAGTCCCCTACACAGGCCCTCAGCCTCCCCTCCTGGGCCCTCCCTGCTTTGCCCCCCCCCATCCCGAGTGGAATTTTCTAGATACACATCCCTACACCTGTCCCCCGTCTCCTGTCCCAAATCTGGAATGTGGCCCTGAGACCCGCAGGGGTCTTGGTCTTGCCCTCCTCCGCCCCTCCCCATGCCCAGCTGGATGGGGCCCAGGCCTTTCGGGCACAGACCTCACCCTCCTGCCCCAGGCCCTCCGCTTTGGCCCCAGGCCCCCTGGCCCCCGGTGGCTGCTCTGAAGGCTCCAGCGCGTGCTGATCATCAGGTGAATCAAATCAAGGTGTGACGACGAGGCCCAGGATGCCGCTCTCTCCCTCGCCGGCCACCACGGGCTCTCTTAGGGGAGAAGCGCAGACGCACCTGGACAACCACGGGGGCGTGCGTGATGGGCCACATTGGAGGCCCAGCTGCTACCTCCCGTGGCAGCCTCGTGGGGAAGGGCACGTTGGAGCCGGGGCTGGGCCCACCGGGGCAGAGCCAGGAGCGCAGCCGGGCAGAAGGCGCCCTCAGAGCGAAGACGAGAGGCCTGAGGCCTGGGAGTGCGAAGGGGCAGGCAAGGGAGGGCCGACTGGAAGGGCTGGGGTGGGTCAGGCTGGGAGGCTGAGACTGCCGGCCGGGGGGCGGACCTGTGTCTGCGAGGACACAGGGCCAGTGGGCAGGAGAGGGGCCTGTCCCCGACCACCGGTGACAGGCTCAGAGATGCAGTGAGGTGTCTGCCACACCGTGCAGCTGGCCAGGGAGAGAGGCGGCTGGCATTGCGCCGTGAGATCCCTGCAAAGGACAGCCAGGCTGAGCAGCTGGAGGGGAGGGAGGAGGGGGCGGAGGGGGCGGGGAGTCACAGAAGCCAAGAACAGCGTGGCCAGCCCAGCCGCATGAGGTGCTCCCCGAGGCCTGGGTGACAGATGTGGGGAGGGGGCCGGTGTCTTCCGTGAGAGCACTTCGGGGCTGGCAGGCGGGGCGGAAGCCAGCAGGGACGTTCCCCACCTCTGCAGCGCGCAGACCGGGTGCTGCAAGAGGCGTCCCACGCACTAGACCCGAGGGAGGCAAAGCACGTGTGCTTCTTCACGGCTCGCGGGCTCTCGGAAACAGCGGGGAGCCTCCGCAGGCCTGAAAACAAACAAACAAACAAACAAACAAACAAACAAACGAAGAACCCCCAAGTTAAGAAGCCCGAACACCAGGCCGACAACTAGAATGCTGAGTGGGAAGCAACAGGAAGGAAAACCTGGGGTCTCCCGGGGCTGGTGATGGAGCTGAGGCTGCAGGCTGGGGCTGGGCAGACGGAGCATGGACAAGTCCCTCTGCTCACCGCCGCCGGCTTGTCCAGCGGCCTCTGTCTGCAGCGCCCCCGTGGCCTGTCCCTGGAGGACCACGTGGCCCAAAGTGCAATTCTCTGATGATTCCAAATAAACCCCTTTTGCTGGAGAAATAGCTAGCTGTCTGTCGGTTTAAGGTCAACAGATAAGAGTGGACTAAAAATGAGTGTTTTAAAACTGTGGTGACTGGAAAAGATTAAGAAGGGACTTTTGAAAGCCACAGCAGAAACAGGATGACTGTGGAGCCCAAAGCGAGGCAGAGAGGCGAGGCCCAGGCGGTTAGTGACTGCCACCTGTCACGGCTATTCCTGAGCACCAGGCGCCACCGAAGCCCGAGGTTCTCCGCCCGGAGTCGGGGAGTCCAGCTGTTCCCCGTCACCCGAGACCCACCTGGAACCTCGGGAACCTCTGCAACAGAACCACGGGAGTGCGGGTGCGGGGTTTGGATTAATACCAAACAAGGCAGAGTTAAGTCGAGACGCAAAATCCGCCGCGGAGAGAGAGGGGTCGCCTCACAAGCTGGAAGACCCACCTCGCCGGGGAGGTGGAGCGGTTCTAAGCTTGTGTGCCCCGTGCGCGGGGCGGGGTGGGGGGAGGGGGGGCGCAGACACACAGGAGGCGAAACTGGACAGCGTCGCACAGAGGAAATGTGCTGGTGTCGTGGAGGACGGCATTGTGCCCTTTTCAACGGAGGCGCAAAGTAACCGGGGACAGAGAGGATCCAAGCGACGGCGTGCACACGCCTGGCCGGCCAGCCGCGGGGTGGTTGTGTGCTCAGCGACGGGAAGACGCATGGCAAGGACCTCGGGAGTTGGGGTCCCTGCATATCTGAGCGACTCAGGAAGAAATTTGAAGGCTGGCCGGCCCTGTGGGGGTAGGGCCAGACCCGGGGTGGGATGGGGGGAAGTGGGACAGCCAGCCCGCCCCTCCAGGAGGACCAGACGCGGAGACTTGTGTCAGGGCCTGGCCTGGGCGCAGGCGGACTTTACAGCCGCTGGCCCTGAGGACAGCCCAGGCCCAGACCATCCATACGGGGTGTCTTCTTGTCTCCAGGACTGAAGGGGGAGTGACTAATTTTCCTGGCAGCTCCCAACCCTAACCAACCCTCTGGGCCTGTGCGGGGAATGTCCACTGTGCAGCGGCCGTGGCCTGAATGCCTGGGTTCAAAGCCCACCACTGACTCCTCTCAGACACTCTCTGCCAGTCACCCACCTCTCTGTGCCTCAGTTTCCCCCTCTGAGAGGGGGGTGGCAGTGCTGATGGGACCGGACTGAGGCTGCCCCTGCCTCAGCGTCCCGAGCAGCCCACTGCCCTTGGCCCGCACGTCCACGTGCCAGCCTGGACACCTGCCTTGCCTCCACGCTGCCCTCTGTCCCCTCCTCCAGTGTGGGCCATGCCCCCTGGCCCGCACCTGGAGGCAGGGGCGGGTGGTCTGTGGACCCCTGTGGATGCCTGTCCTGGATGCCTGGGGCACTGGATCCCCAGCCAGGCCTGAGGCCAGACACCGTGACTCGCCAGCAGGGGTGGGGCCAGGAGACCAAGCAAGCTGGGGGCCAGCAGAGCACCTGGCCACCGAGGGGTGGGGCGGGGCCTCGGGGGTCTCTAGGACGGGCCCCCCATCTCCCTCCTGCAGACTTGCTGGTGACCTAGGGCGGGCCAGAGCCCTCTCTGGGCCCCAGAACTGACTGCGTTTCCTCAGGGGTGGGGGCTGAGAGCAGAGCCCCCTCCTCCAGCCAGCAGGGAGGCCCCCCACAGGGACCCTGCTCCAGCTGGGCATGCACACCAACAGCTTGCACCCAGGCAGCCCACCTGGGTGCCCACCTCCAGGCTCAGCCCAGTCCCCTCCTCCAGGAAGCCTGCAGGGAGCACATTCCTACTCCAGTTTGCTGCCAGCTCTCAGAGCCACATGGCCAGTTCGGTCTCCCCTTCCCGCCAGGGAAGCCGCCCCCAGCTCTGCCCACCCTTCCTCTTTCCTGACCTGGCATCCCAGGCCCACACCCTCACCCATCCCACAGCCTGCCAGCTGCTCCCCCTCTGAGCACAGGGGTCCTGAGCCAGAAAATGGTCTGGGAGGGCAGAGGCAGGAGGGCTCAGGACGGTGGAGGAGGAAGCCAGCCAGCGAGGACACAGGGTCCCCGGAGGTCACAGGCAGCCCAGCTGTCCCAGAATCCCTGCTTCCAGGCCACCCCCACCCACCATCTGCCTTTCAAGGAAGTGCTGCTGATGGAGAGGAGGGAGGGGATGGGTGCTGTCTCCCATCTCCCGACGGGATGCATACGGTGTTCCCAGAGCCATATGGAGCCCAGCAACACCTCCTCCGCCTTCCCGGATGGCCGGCCCCGCCCCCAGTGGGGGTCCCTGCTTGCTGGGAGGACAGGCTTGGGCCACAGGGGAGGGCACGCAGGAAGCCCACCCTACCCTCCTGGGCAGGCCCTGCCCGCATGTCCCCAGGGTCTGGGGAAGGGTCTGAACTTATCCTAAGATGCCTCATGTTCATAAAAGTTTCTAGACTAGCGAATCTTAGGTCCCATACATAATTCTGGGGCCGTGGGGGCTCTTTGTCCGGGCCCGCTGTCCCCCTGGGGGGCTCTGAGTAGCCTGAGCCTGACTTACCAGGCTCTGCCCTGTCCCGGGCCCAGGGCCCTCTGGGGGCAGGACATCCCGGGAGGGGCGGCTCTGTGGCCGCTGGGAGGCTGACAGAGGGAGCCGGAGGGACTGGCTCCTCCTCCTCCTCTGAGCTTGCCTCGCTTCCGGGCCTGCCCAGGCCTTATTTGGAGCTGTTTCCGCTCTGGGGCAGGGACTGGCTTGTCACCCACTGTTCCCAGAGGCCCGCCCCTCCTGGTTATTTTTAGATCCTGAAGAAGAGCTTTGGGAGCCTGCTGCTCCCCACACCTGGAGCAGTGCAGACTGCTGGCCCCAGAGGGGTCTCGGTCACCCCGGCCTGCTCCTGCAGGGGGAAACTGAGCCCCAGTTTGCGGGCAGCTCTGGGCGGGGCCTTGGTGCCCTCCTCAGAACCGCGCCTCCAGCCGGGATGCTGGCAGGCAGAGGGCGGCCAGGCCCAGGCTTTGCCTGTCAGGCAGGGCTGCGCCGTCACCTCCCAGGGCACGGGGGTGGCTGCGACAGGGCCCCAGGCACATCTCTGGTTTCAGGAGGTCACTGTGAGCCGGGGCTGGGGAGGGTTGGGCTGGGAAGAGCAATTGCCAGCAATGGAAGGTTCTGGAACAAGTCCTGGAGCACAAAACGCACTGGATCTGCTGCTCTCTGTGGACAAGCCCATGTGGGAAGCAGGGCCTGGGGAGGCAGTGGGAGCCTGGAGGGTCTGTCCAGGGGGAGCCAGCAGGGTTGGGGGTGTCCCCTGGCAGGAGACAGAGCAGCCAAAGGGCAGCGCGAGGGGAGGGGTCCATCCTCGGGTGGAGAGAAGGGCCCAGAGGTCTGAGAACGGAGCCTGCTGACGGGCCAGGCACCTCCCGGCCGCCCCCGGAGGGAGGCCGGAGGTGGTGCTTCCTGACAGCAGCTGTGCTGGCTGCTGGGTGGGCCAGGAGCTGCGGTCAGCCGGTCAGCCAGCAGGTGCAAAGGCTTTCCCAGAAAGAGCCTCTACCTGCCTGGAGGTGGGGCCACCTGGGGGGTACGGGGGACTTCCTGGGCCTCCCTCACCCCCTGGCACTGTTTGCATCAGCGACAAGGGGAGGGGTGAGCAGATGGCAGCCAGGTGCGGAAGTGCTGCTCCAGATCTCAGGACCGTGGGTGCTGGCGGAAGGCACGGCCCAGCGGTCCTGTCGGCACCCTCCAGGCGGCTGGGACGCCAGTCAGCGTCTGCCTGCATCTTCCCTTCCTTCCATCCGTCTGTCCTCCCGTGCTCCCCGCCTGTGGGCGGGAGGGACAGGGCGCTGATCCGGGGAGAGCCCCATTTCCAACCCAGGGCACCCCCACCAGCAACGCAGATCATAGTGGCTGCTGTGGTGGGCATCCCGGCGCCACAATCACTCCCCACCACGCCCACCACCCCCCACCACCATCACCACCATCACCGGCTTCAGCTCCAGCTCCATCCACAGAACTGTCACCACTACTTCTGGCTTATGTCTTCCTGCCCAGCATGGTGACCGCCACCACCCTCTGCCCCACCCCCCTCCCTAGGGCACGGTGCTGCTGCTGGTGGCAATGGAAGGTGGTCTTAGCTTCATTGGTCGCAGGTTGCCAAGGAGATGGCAGCCTGTGACTTGTACAAAGATGCCGAAGCAATTACGGGGACACAGGTCCAGGAAGATCTCTCTGGTGGCCTGGCCAGCTCTGGAAAGGAGGGGCTTCGGTGGAGGGGAGGGCGGGGGGCCCACCACAGTTCTGAGCACCGAATGGCATCCGGGTGGGCGCACTGCGGGGAACGGGGAGCCCCAGGAGGTGCTGGAGGGCACACGCAGGCACGGCTCCGGGAGCTGACGGGTGTTGTGGGGACCTCCCTGGCAGGCTTCCTGCACTGGGGGCCAGGGAGGGTACAGCCGTTTCTGCATCTAGTCACTGCGTGAGTCGGTCACGGAGCTCGAAACCGACGCGAGCCTGGAGCCCAGAGAGAATGAGGGATGTGGCCTCTTCCGGAAAGGCACAGCCTTCTTGGAGGGAGAGACAGACTGAGGATCGAGGGAAAACTGAAGTCTGGTCGCAGGCCGACCCCCGCGCTGGTCACGCTATGGGCTCTGACTCTGGTCACACGCTGGGCCCCCGCCCCAGTGGTTCCCAGTCCAAGTGACTTCCCTTACATGCAGAGTGTGTCCCTTGGGTCCAACTTCTTCGGGTTGGGTGTTTTTTTTTTTTTTTTTTTTCAGTTTTTCTGCTGCAGGGGGAGCCGGGCGTGAGCAGGACAGGGGAGGTCAGGGAGCTGGCTGACCCTGGGCTGGCCGCCTCTGCGGAAGCTCCGGCTGCGGTAAGGGCGAGGGGCGAGGAAACCCGCAGCGTCTGGGCGGAGAGCTGGCACGGTGGGCGTGTGAGACGGCAGGTCCGGGGCGGGGTGGGGGGCGCACAGTGGCTCAGACGCACCAGAACCCCTCAGCAGGGCCCGGCTTGCGGCCAGTCGCGGCAGCTCTCTCTGCTCTCTGCCGCACTCAGAATGGTGGCCCGGCCCTCGCTCTCGCCCTCGCGGTCCCTGAGCGCCCCCTGCTGCGGCTGCGGGGCTCTGCACCGGCTCCCCTGGCTGCCGCAGCGCCGCACTCCCCGCCCTCTCCATCATCTGCTCACGCAGGGTGGCTGCCCACAGTCACTGCGGCCACTCTTCTCAGGAGACAGCGCCCACCCCATCCCAGCTGCACCTGCTGGTGAGAACCCCGGGCTGGGGTGTCACAAGCCGAACCCTGGATGGGGAGTGTTTTCATTTTGAGTGACATGGTGTCGGGCCCATAATCTCCAGGCACTGCACACCCCCGCACGGCCTACCTGCACACCCCCTCTCCGAGCTGGAGCCTCTGTCCACTGCCTCGGGCTTCCTGAGGCTTGGGGCACCCCCGTGGGGTACAGGGGCCCTCCTGGGGGTGGGGGGAGGCCTGGCCAACCATGCCCGTTCTGCCCAGCTTCCCAGCTGGGCTCCCTGCGGAGGCTCAGGCTGCCCCCTGCTGGGAGCATGGAGAAGGGGCAGGACCAGCAACCTGTTCTGAGGAAGGGTGCCCTCAGAACAGGTGTGAGCCAAGATGGGACGAGGCAAAGGACTGGGCAGGAACAGGAAGGGGGCCGGGTGCACACCCTGCCCCAGGTGTCGGGGGAAGCTGTGGGGACAGCTGTGGGTGTCCACTTTCATCCTTCACACCTGCCTCTTTGACAGTGGTGTCCCGGGACCCCAGAACGTGGTCCCAAGTCCAGCCTGCCCTGGCCCTGCCCTAGGACCGAGTGGTAGGTGGGTGGGACAGGGGATGCCGAGGAGGGCAGGGGTCCTGGAGGAGATGGTGGCCCCCTCTCCCCTGCCCAGCTGGCAGGAAAGAGGGGGAATCCCAGGGCTCCAGGCTCCCTCCCTCCCCCAAGTCTTCCACTCCGCATTCCTCATTGTCCCAGGTTGTCCCTCCTGGGATGACTCAGGCCCCAAGGAAGTCAAAGGCCTGCCCCCGAGTCCTGAAGTTTGAGGAAAGGAGGCGGTCCAGGGCCCCCATCGTCCTGGGCTCCCCATCAGGTTCCCTCCCAGCCCCCCGGGAGGTGAGCAGCTGCCTGGGGCCATGGCCCACGTGGCAGGTCCCCGATGCCCAAGCTGGGCACAGGGAACGGGGAAGCCCAGGTGTGGACCAGGCCTCCCAGCCTCTCTGCCGGGTGGAGGGAGCGAGGCTGGTGGGCGGAGTCCAGCCTCAGCTGCAGGGCCCAGGCCTGCGTGCTGCCCAGAGGGAGCCTCGGAGAACAGGCGTGGGTTTTTAATTCTTTTTATTGAAGAAAAGAAAAGGAGAGAAAAAATAGATTCCCCACCCCTGCTTCGTCCCGGAGTGGGCCTCTGGGCCTGCCCTTGGGGGCAGACAGGAGAGAGGGCTGTGCCCCCTGCCTGGGTCGAGGCGGCCTGGGCCCGGGAGGGTGGGGGCTGGCTGCTTTCCGAGGAAGGGGCTGTCTAAAAAACAGGGCCGGGCCGGCCGGGCCAAGCAGGCTGGTCCTCTGTCGCAGCGGCTCAGGCGGGCATCCTGGGGGTGCTGGCTGCACCCAACCTGGCCACTGTCCGCGGCTGCCGGTCCAACCGCCGGGGCTGGGTCCGAGGAGGGCAGAGTCTGAGGCACCTTCCGGCCTCTGGAGCCCTGTGCCACTGGGGCGGCCACCTCCTGTCCGGTCTGGCTCTGGCCCCAGCACCGCGGGCCTCCGCCTGGCTGCGGTCCGAGTGCCCTGAGGCCGGGGCGCGGGCCTGGCCCACTGCCCCCGAGTGTGCGGGCGCCGGTCCTGTGGCGGGAGCGGGCGGAGCGGCATCCCTCCTCCGTCCCGGTGCGTGGCCACCGCCCACCCGCTCAGACCTCGGTCTGGAGGTCGATGATGTCCTGGCCCACCAGCGGGATGGTGGCGCCCGACTTCTCCCACTCCACGCTCCGCAGCTCCAGTGGCGACGGAGGCAGCGGCTCCAGGTCCTTCTTCACCCACGCGGGTGGCCCATGGGCTTTCCGGAGGCTCTCCCAGGGCCTCTTGTTGGGTGTCTGCTGCTTTTCTGGCTGCTGGCCGGCGGGGGGCGGGGGCGGGAGAAAAGAATGAAGAGGGAGTCAGAGCAGAGCGGTGTGGGCGGGGCACAGGGGGCCCAGCACAGCGGGGCGGGCAGGTGACGAGCTCTGCCCAGACCGCACCAGGGCTGAGGCCCACCTCTGGGTCGGGGTCTGGGGTGACCTGCAGGAGGGGCAGCTGGAGGCCCCAGGCTGCCCCCGCCCACACCACACCACACACTCCCTACCCTTCCAGACAGCCCCAACCCCTCCAGGGCCCCTGCAAGGTTGGATGAATAAAGAAATGAATGGATGGAGTCTGAGGAAGGTGGGAAGAGGCAGTCTCACCTAAGGGCTCTTCCCCGGCTGCCCTGCCCCGCCCCATGCCCACAGCCCCGCCCCCCTGCCCCCAGGCCCCGCAGCTGCCCCCAGACCTTGCTCTCCGGACCCAGCACCTCCTTGTCCTTCTCCGCGTGCTGAAGCTTCCGGTTCAGGTCCTGGAACATGTCCTGGTGCCGCTTCCGCGTGTGCATGATTTTCTGCGGGGGAGGAGGGGCGGGCGGGAGTCCTGAGGTGCAGGGGGCTGCCCTGACCTGTCCTCTGCCCGCCTGTGGGCTGGCTCCTGGGGGCCAGGCCTCCCAGGCCGGGGCAGGATCCTCCTCCCCAGGCCTCGCCTTGCCTGCTGGGCCAGCCTGGGCTGCCTGGACAGAGGCTCGGAACACGCCTGGCCCCAGGTGCTTGGGGGAAGGGACCCGGGGACCCACCTCAAAGTCCAGTTCGGCATACCGCGACTTCCGCCTCTGTGGGGAGAAGGGATTCATGTGCACTTGTAACCACCTCCCTTACATCTCCCTGACCACCAGTCCTGGCCTCTCCTTGCCTGAAGCAGGGGGTAACAGGACCTCCCGCACCCCATGCCTGGCCTTGGGGTGCTGGGCCTGGCTGCCCCCACCCCTCCAGTCTCCGAGTCCATGTCCTACAGGCTGAGCAGGGCATGGGGGTCAACTCCAGGTTTCAGGCAGGTCTAAAGAGTGTCCGCCCAACTACAGAAGGGAGGCGCTCGGCCCCAGCCGGTTCAAGTGCAGCGGGGGTCCTTGAGCCCTTGCAATGGGCGAGACCACCCTCCAGGGACCACACCCTGAGGGCCCAGCAGGGCTGAGGGCGCGCACCTGCTCTGGGCGGAGTGAGGACGCCTTGGTCCTAGGCCAGGCCGATGGGACTCTCAGCCGGTCAGGTGGGGTGCTGGCCTCCCTGACATTGGCTGCCAGCCCAAACCTGAGGCGCCTGGGACATGCACCCTTCCTTTGCCGACTAGGGACCCTGGCCCCCGACCCGGGCGGCACTCACCTCCAGGGAGCTCACGGACAAGGTGGAGACATTCTCGTTCTTGGTCCCAGTCCCTGTGCTGGGCCCCGGGTGGGCGGCGGGCTCCCTGGGCTCCCCCAGGCTGGGGGGCGCCGGCTCCAGGGTGGGCGGAGGGGGCAGAGGCTGCTGGGGGGGTGGCGGAGGTGGGGGCGGTGGGGGCTGGGTGGGGGGCGCCTCCGGGGGCTGGCGGGAGGGCGGGCTGCGGGCGGGGGGCCCGGCGTCGGGCGCCATGTTGAGGTGGATGAGGCGCGTCTGGGGCATCTGGTCAATGTGGATGCTGTACTTGGGCTCCTCCTGGGGCTTGGGCCGCAGCGTGGCCGTGGCCGTGGGCAGGATCACGTAGCTCGTGTCCAAGGCCTTCTCCTGGGCCCGGCTCAGCTCCGAGTCCAGCTTCTTGAAGATGTCCCCGTCACCCACGAAGGAGGACTTGGGCACACGGCTCTTCTTGAGGGTCAGCGAGTGGTTGGGGAAGTCGGGCAGGGGGCCGCCCGGGCAGCGGGGGGAGCCGTGCGTGTGCAGCTTGGACACGCTGGCCGGCAGGCTGTTGAAGTTGGGGGGCGGCACCTTGGCGTGGGCCAGCTTCAGCTTCTCCTCCTCGGACAGCGACGGCCGCTTGAGCGTGCCGGTGATGGTGGCCGTGCGGCAGGCTGTGATGTCCTTGTTCAGCACTGAGGGATGGAGGAAGGGTCAGAGCGGCCTGGCCAGGACCCCACTGGACGCAACCCCCGCCCCCACGTGTGGCACTGCAGCCACTAGGGTCCTCTGTGTTTTCACACAAGGCTGGGACACAGGGTGCCACACCAGAGGACAGATGACCAGCACCCACACGCTGCCCTTCCAGAAGCTGGGTGGCCTCTAATGGCCCCGAGGTGACCCACGCTGCCTGGAAGTGGAGGGACACAGCTCCTCGATGTGGGGAGGACCACCTGCTCCTGGGGGCCCAGCCTCCATCTCTCCTGTTCAGCTGCAGGGGGACTGGTCTGCAATGACCTTTGACCTGGGTGCGAGCACCCTGCCACTCACCTGGAATTTGGCCTGGGCAGGACCTCGGAGAGCCCAAAGCGGCCAGGCCTGGCTGCTCACCCAGAGCCACTCAGGGCCCGTCCCCAGGAAGCCTGCTGCCCAGGCGGCCCGGCTCCCACACCGCACCTCTGCCCAGTCCCAGGACCAGCGCTTGTCAGCCGCTCCCTGCGTCCCGTCTCGCCAGCGCACAGCCGCCCAACTGCCCAGGCCACCGGTCACTCGCCCACTCTGGGCCGGAGCCTCTCAGGCAGCCCCCTGACCCTGCCTCTGCCGGGCACGCGGGCCTCCAACACCCTGCTCCCTTGCCCACAGCTCTTAGCTCTGCTCCATGGGGCCCAATAGGGGACCATCTCTGCCAAACCCCTGTCCCCCCACCGGGCTGAAGAAGGGCCCCATACTTGTGGCCTCCCTGCCCACGCAGACTGAGCGTCAAGCCCGGTGACCTGGCCGAGCACCTTCCATGCCCTTGGTGGCACCCCAGACTGCATGCAGGGCCCGGCCGCTTGTTGGGTGCCTGCCCACCTGGTGTTTGCCCACACGGCGTCCGCACCCCACACTCAGGGCTTGGCTGTGTTTGAGAAACTCCCTCCTAGCTATCCCCAGACCCACAGCCACCAGCCATTCCTTGTTTCTGAGGCATGGGCCAGGCTGGGCCACCTTCCTAATGAGGAAGGAAGTAGAGGCCCAGAGGCCAGTGCCCCCCACACAAGGTGGGGCCAAGTCCCCCAGAACCCCTAAGTCTTGAGGCTGCCTCCCAGGGAGACTGGCTAGATAACATGAGTCTAACAGGGAGGTGGCTCCAGCTCCGGTTCAGCCCAACCTACAGATCACCTCCTCCAGGAAGCCCTCCGGGGTCTACCTGGCAGCAGCTGATACTCCCCACCTGCGTCTGTCCCAGCCAGTCCCCTGGGTTGTCTGTAGAGAAGTTTTCCTCAACTACCTGACCGACGAGAGGGAGGGTGGTCCCCCAGAAAGACTACTGCCACTTTGCCAGACCCTTGGCTCACAGAACAATGACCCTGGAGGAGCTTCCTTTTATTGGGCAAGTAATTCCCTTCCTGCCCTTACTTCCAGGAAGCTCAGTGATGTGTCCTTCTAGCTGCTTTCCTCCCGCCCCCACTGGTGTGCCCCCCCCATTGAAAATCCACCTCGCCCCTCCTCGCCAGTCGGACCAACAACGGGGGAATGAAGGCAACACAGTACGCGAGCCCTCGAGGGTGGGCAGATGGGGTGCGTGACGGGGGAGGGACGGGTGGGGGACACAGCCTGCCCCGCCTCGCTGCCCCTGCGAGGAGGAGGGTGGAGGCTGAGGACTGAGGCACAGTGGGGGCAGGGTGGGGCGGGCAGGGCCCCAGGAGGTTTTGTGCAGGGCATCCCGTGCACCAGGGGCCCCGCCGGCAGCCCCGGGGCCGTGGCTGGGCTGGGAGGCCCCCCTCCCCCGTTCTCCCTGCTCGGGGCTCTCAGGACAGCGTCTCCTCCATCAGGGTGGGCTGTGGGAGGCAGGGGTCGGATGAGGACAGACAAATGAGCAGACACATGTACAAAGAAAAGAAAAAAACAAGTGGGCCCGGGCGAGGGCCACCCTCGCTCTCACCTGTCAGGCGCTCACCTGATCTACAGGCCAGATCCACATCCTTCTCGAAGTCGGTCTGCAAGACAGAGGGGTGGGCGCGGTGAGGGCCCACGGGCCGTGGGCAGGGCGGGGCTGCTGCCCGAACGCCAGGAGGCCTGAAGGCTGGTGGGGAAGGGCCACGCTGGGGCGGCGGCCACACCGGGGAGGGGCGTGCGTGCCGTGCGTATCTGGTGTGCGCGCACACTCCACACGCTCAGAGGTGCCGGTGTGCTGACCTGCTCACACCAAGTGAGCTCCTCAAGGACACCCATGCCTTCCATGCTCTTGCTGGTGTGTACACGCACGCACGTGCACGTGAGCATGCATGTGCAGCACACACATGCACATCGTGCACATGCCTGTTTGTGCATGTGTACATCACACACACATGCATGTACACACGAGCATGTGCGCATTTGCCTATGCATGCAAGTGTGTGCGCATGCGAGCAGGCCTGTGCACCGTTTGCATGTGCAGATGCATGTGTGTGCGTGCACACGTGAGCATGTTCTCTCTCCAGGGCACTCGTGGGTTAGCTGGGAAGTGGGAAGCTGGTCCCACCGCAGCTCACCCCTGTCTGTGCCCCCTGGCCTGCCCCCCCTGCCCCTTTTCCTGGGTCTCCAGTTCAAGGACCCCTTTGCGGGCCCTCCCATCCCACCACTGGGGCACAGAAGCCCCACACGGGAGCCCCCTGCTGCCCAGGCCACCACCTGCCAAGCAGTGGGGCGTGGGGACCTGCTCCCCATTCCCCCTTCAGTCCTCCAGACAGCCCGGGGGGTTGAGGGCAGGGAGGCAGAGCTGGGTTGCGACACAGATGTCCAGGGCCCTGGCGGGACCATGAGCACTGGCCACAGTCTCTGTCACATGCAGCACCCACTCTGGCCTGGCCAGGAGCTGGGGATCCGGCTCGGCCACCCCAGGTCAGTGTGTGGCCTCCTCTGGGGCGGCTGGCCCCAGGGAACGGCCGGGCCGTACATCTCAAACCTGGAGGTTCCTTTAGCGGGAAGACCACAGAGCCTGAGGTTGGAGATCAGGCCAGGAGCAGCGTCAGGGGTCCAGGACCTGGCCTCCTCCACCTCGGGTCCCCCTTGCCCCGGAGAATGCCAGCAGCCTGCCCCAGAATGTCACCGGCATCTGCCGAGGCCCTGCCTGGGTCCCTGTTGCCCACTGTGGCGTGGCGAGGCACCCGGAAGACCCAATGGGTGCCTGCCGCCTGCAGACTCACTGCACGCCAGGGGCACCCGCTGAGCAGCGGCCTCAGAATGTCAGTGCGGAGGAGTCACTGAGGCACTGCAGGCTCCGGAACAGGCACCATGCCTGGGAGTCAGGGAGGGCTCCCCAGGGAAGGTGGCCTCTTGGTGCACACCTGGAGTTGAGTGGCAGGGGCGGGCGGGGTTTGCAGGCCGGGCACCTGTGGCTGCAGAGCCCGAGGGGGAGCTGGAGAGGGCAGGAGGTGAGGCACGGGTGGGGACACCGCTGCTACCGACCTCACCCAGGCTCTCATCCACTCGACCTGCCCATCCCCCAAACCCTGGACCAGGGATGTGGCCCAGGGGAGCCTCAGTTTCCCCAGTCTCAGACTGGGCTCAGAATTCCGCGTGACCGGGCTTTGGGGCCTGGCGGGCACAGACGCAGCCTGCACCCCGCTCCGAGCCCTACCATGAGCTGGGCGTGGCCGTTCTGGAAGGAGCCCCCCGAGTCCCCGTTGCCCTCCTCCTGGCGATCGACCACTCGGCACTTCACAGCGTCTTGGACCTGGGGGGACAGAGCACAGGTGGTTGGTGACATCCCCACCCGTGAGGACAGCCCGGGCTGTGGTGTGGGGTGGGGGGCAGAGGCTCATCTGAGCATCTCTGTGCCCCTCGTGATGCGAACCCCACAATGCAGTGCTCCAGGTCCCTGGGCAGAAGCTGCCCGCCGGCCCTCATCAGGCCGAGGAGGGTCCCCCAGTGTCCTGCCTGCCCTTTGCCACCACGGCCTCCACTTCCCAGACTGTCTGGACTTGCCAAGGGCCTGGCCCTCACTTGCTTGGGCAATGCCCCTCCAGGTGCCCACAAGCGTCCTGGGTGGGGCCGCAGGTCTGTGTAAGGACGAGCCCCACACGCCACCCACAGGGAGGTCACCCACCAGGGCCAGGGACTCTTCAGAAGGCGACAGTCAGGCGGCCCTTCCAGATTCCCCTTCTGCCCGTTTTCCTACGTCCACCCTCTCCTGGGCAGGCCATGGCCTCAGTCCGTGCTCACGTGTCCGTAACTCCCACGCACGCTTTCTGCCCTCTGAGGTCCCTTTCTGCAGCCTGCTCTCGCTGTGTCACAGGAGCCGGGCCATCGAGGGCCACAAGTGTGGCCTCGGAGCCTGGTCGGCATGCGGCCGCCTGGGCCGAACCCCAGAGGCAGCTGCCGTCTGCAGAAGGGGCTGTCACGAGACCACGGGTAGAAGCGGATGAGGGGCCAGAACGTGGCCCACATGGCGCTTCCTGGGACATTTCTTTCCTCCGGGTTGTCTCCAGGGCCCGCTGCGGGCCGTCCTCAGGTCCTTCGGGGTGGGAGCCCCTTTGGGGGTGGAAACTTTGGGTCTGTACCCTCCTGCCTTCCCCTGAGGTCCGAGCCCCGAGCCCCTGGAGAGGTGCGAGCCTGGTGCGGGGGGGGGGGGGGGGGGGGGGGGGGGGGGGGGGGGGCGGGTCCTTGGCTGGCGGGGTGATCAAGGTCAGCACGCATCTTTCCCCGGATATGTTCTCAGTGCCACATCCGTATCCTCCAAGGTGCAGGTACCCCCAGGCCTGTGTCCACCCTGGACAGGGAAGCTCCTGGCAGGGGTCCAGCAGGGGCACTGCTGCCCATTCAGGGGGAGCTGAAGCTGCTGCCCAAACGGTCGGAGACCCAGCAGCCCCACTCCGGCCTTCCCCTGGGGCCCAGGGGGCCCCACTCCAGAGCTCTCCAGGCCCCCATGGTGTGAGCCTGCTGCCCCCAGCCTCCGGTTACGGCGGCACCCTGAGCTGAGCTCTGCTTCCTGGCTCCCATCTTCCGGATCCTTCCGGATCTGTGGGCTTTAATGCATCCCTCTGCCGCATCCCAGGAGGTTCCAGGGGACAGGGAATCTGTCCGCCCCCTCCTGCCCCTGCGGCCCCGTGGATGTCCTGGCGCTGGGACTTCGTGCCCTGCCCATCAGTGGCCCCTGCATGACCCTGCACCTGGCCTCGCTGCTCTCCGCGTGACCCTGAAGAAGCACCAAGTCCACCGAGGCCAAAATGCGTGGTTTCCCCCCATATCTGGACCCCTCCAGGACTGGGGACATCGCCCTAATCCCTGCTGCCGGCCAGGTGGCAGCCGGGACGTCGCCGGGTGAGGCAGCCCGGCCTGGCTGCCTCCGGAGAGGCCCACAAAATGCCAGGACAGGGGTCTCGGCTGCCGGGAGCGCTGCTCGCGCCCCCGGTGGCTCCTGCGGGCCCCGCCTGCGCCCCTGTCTGCGCCAGCAAGTGGCATGGGGCCGTCGCGGCGGAGGCGCTGGGGCGCCCACCTCTCTGCGCAAGATGCAGTGCACCATCACTATGACGAAGCCCTCGAGCGAGTCGAAGACGGCGAAGAGGATCTGGAAGAGGGCGGAGCGGCGGTCGGTGACGGCGAGCACGGCCGACATCCAGGTCAGCGCCAGCAGCGGCAGCACCACGCAGGAGCTCCACAGAGAGGCCCTGCGGACGGGGCCGCGTCAGGGCTGCCCGGCCTCAGCCCCGTCTGCCCCGCCCCGGGGCCGGGACCGCCGGCCCGGGCGGTCTCCCCTCCGCCAGGGCGCTCCGCCCCTCCCTGAGTCCCACCAGCAGCGGTGGCTCCCGGGGGAGCTGGGGACGCGGGAGGTTGGTGCCCCCTGAGGGAGGGAGCCCTCTGGGGCACCTGAGTGCCTAACTGTCCAGGAGGCTGCAGGGAGGGGAGGAAGCTCCTGGGGGTCCAGCTCCCAGGCACCCAGTCAGGGGTCCAGGGCCCCCCCGGGGAACAAGATGGCCACAAGGCCTCTGGGCTCTGGATGGAGGGAGGGAGGGAGACAGAGGAGAGAGTCCGGGAGGGAGGCGACAGGACAGACACAGCCAGGCAGGGAGAGGACCAGGGCAGAGGCCGACAGGAACGGAGGTTGACAAGCGCTTCCTCCTCTTGGTGGTTCCCTTCTCTGCCCATCTCAGGGGAGGGGCTGCCTCCTCCAGGCAGTCTTCCAAGGAGCATGCCTGCCCTCCCGTCACTGCCCTCGGCAGTCCGGGCCCCTCCCTGCACGCGTGCCCACTTGGAGCCTGACTCCTGGACTGTACAGAGGGGACACGAAGTTACTTCAAAGGGCTGTTGTGGGCACAGAAAGAGCATCCACAGGGACTTAGGACCCACAGACCATCTTGGTCACTGTCACGCCTCTCAGGACCCAGCCAGGGTGAGCTCCGCCCCCATGGATGGGTGGCGGCCTGCCAAGGGCCCTGAGGGGTTGCTGGGGCCACCGAGTGACCCCCAGGGGTGGGGGGTGCTATCCAGGCCACTGGCTCCCTCCTCCCTCACAGCCCAAGCAGAGCAGGTGGGGCAGAACGTCAGAGAAGGGGACGTAGGGCAGGGCCACCAGGAAGCAGCTGGGGACACAGGGCTGGGGGGAGAGATGCTGGGGTCCAGCCAGGACAAGGACCCCCAAACCTGTGGAGCCTCAGCCAGGGGCAGAAACTCCCCCCAGGACCTACAGGGGACCCAAGCACCAAGGCTGGGACAGGCCCGCCCGTACTCACCTCCGACCTCTGAGACTGGGCACGGCAGCCCCACTCACCTCCTGGGCCCTGCCCTCCCTGGCCCCCTTCGCCTCCTCCTCCCTCCTCCCCCTCCCCCAGTCTCTAAGACCAGGGTCCCCAAGCCCAGGCCCAGGTTTCTCCTCCGGGACAGAGGCCCCAGCCCAGGGACTGCTCCACAGCCGCCCACCGAGGGGTCTAGGCCAGAGCCGGGGTCACCCTAAAGCCACCCCTTCTCCCCAGGCAGAGCACGGGCTCCAGAACTGGATCCCAAAGACATTCTCACCCCAGACAACCTTGGGGTCTCCTGCAGGACCCCTCCCCCAGGCCCCCTCAGACAGCAGCACTGCCCGCGAACAGGACCCTGTCCTGCGCAGGGCCCGGGGTGGGCACCAGCACAGAGGGGGTTTGGCCGGGCGGGGAGGGGCTCCTGGTGGACCCCCCACACACACAGGCTTTCCTTCTCACTCAGTGACTGGCCTCTACCCCCCCCCCCCCAGACGCTGCTGTGCCTGCACTTGGCACGGAGCCTGGACGAGCAGGCCTCCTCCCAGAGAGATGCCCGTACACCCTGTGACGGCTGTCCCTCACCCTTTCCCAGTTCTCGTCCCAGCTCTTCCCCTTCGTGGCAGGTAGGGCCTACAGTCTCTCTCACCTCCACGTGGGCCTTCCCTGGCTGGGCCTGGACCCCCACATCGGGAGCAGGCAGGGGCCGGGGCCAGGGCCACCCCCACCCGCACCCTCGTCCTCCGTGAGTCATCTCCCCCTGGCCCGAGGCCTAACAGTCACAGCCCCACGCGTCTGCGCCGGCAGATGGCTGAGCTTGGGGACCTGAAACTCACTCCCGCAGCCTCCGCAGAGGCCACAAGGAGGAGCACACACAGGCCCCGCGGTGATCGGAGCAGGGGAGGAGCCGGTGGGGGAGGCCCGTGGGTGGTCACCTCATCTGTCCCCTTGGCAAAGTCAGGGGGCCCCAGGAGGGGGCGGGGACTCTGAGCACGGACTGCAGTCTGCGGGGCCACCGCCTCCGACTAGCGGTGTGACCCCACAGGGCATGCCCCCTGGCTCTTGGTAGAGGCCCCGCACCCCAGGGTGAGGTGCTGCCCTCCATGGAGGCTGGCGTGTGAGACAGGACTGCGGCAGCACCTGCACCCAAGGGCAGTGCACCCCCAAGCGTGACCCGTGTTTGCTGCCCGGTCTCCCTGCAGCATCCCCCACCCCCACCCTGTGCTGCAGAGGCTCAGCCAGACCAGCCCGAGCGCCGCCCCCCCGCGCCGTGCTCACGCGCTGCCCACAGGGGGCGCTGCCCTCCGCATGGGCTCCTGCAGTCCTGAGCCCCAGGGTCCAGCACAGGGAGTGCACGCAGGAGGGTCCCAGGGTCAGGGACGTGTGTGCTAGAGACAGGACCACACCCCCTCCGGGTGCAGCCTCCACCCAGGACGCCCTGCCCTGCTCACAGCCCTGGGTGGCACCAGGGACACCAAATGAGAACGCTGGCCCTGCCTGCCTGTCACACATACACAGTCACACGCTGGCCAACACGCAGGCACACACGTGAACACGCTTGCACCCACACGCTCTCGCTCACACGCACACGCAGGGTGCTGCTGGCCCAGGCTGCAGCATGCCCACAGCCACCTGCCCTCTGGTCTCTCTGGTCCCAGAGGCCCCGGGGGGAGGGAGGGGGGGTGGGGGCCGAGCAAAGGCTGCCTGGGGCTCTGGAGAGAGCAGCGGGGGTGGCGGAAATGACAGCAAAAGCCTCAAACGACCAAAACGTGTGACTCGGAGGAGGGCAGAGACCGGCGCACAGGTGGGCAGGCGCCGAGAGGCAGCGACACGGCGTTACCGGCGGCCTCGGAGGTGGCGTTGGCCGCGGAGAGGGCTCCGCACTCGACATGTGTGGGGGGTGTGGCTGAGGGGGGCCCAGGGCAGCCAGCTGACTGTGAGAGCGACAGAGGCTGGAACGGAGCGGACGAAGGCCTCGCAGAAAACAAGGGGCCAGTGGGGGCGGCCAGACCCCAGTCCAGCCCGAGCCTGCGGGGGCCGGGGCGGGGTGCCCCAGTGCGGGGGATGGGGACAGGGTCCCGGAGAATGTAGGAAGATGGGTCCCCAAGATGGGTCTTGGGGAGATGAGGCCCTGGGAGGGGGTAGGGATGGGACCCTACGGAGATGGGGGGGCGGGGCCCTGTGGGACTGGGGATGAGGTCTTGGGGGCTGGGAAGGTCGGGGTCTGGGGGAGA